>VIBL01000372.1:0-291489 GCA_008271625.1 Lutraria rhynchaena
TTCGTGTAAAAGACAATGTGACAGTCCAACTTAAAATCATATTGGGTCCAATATTCCAGACTCGTGGCGAAACATTTAGTCCAATTTGAGTACCTGTGTTTTTATACAAATATATGCCATTACAGCTTTATGTATTCTATGTAAGATTTGTAAGTTATTTGTAGCCAAATTTATATGTGTTGTGTATACTGTTGGGAGACATGCCTTATGTTGAATTAATATAATAATCACTTTTTATTATTTCTATGAAATCTTAAAATAACCTGAAATTGTGAACCATTTCAGTATTTTAATGTATGTGGAAAAATAAAAAAACAACAGATTAATTTTCAGATCTTTTTATTATGTTTTTAGATAAATTTTCTTTGGATAAAAATCCATTTTTTTATAAATAGTAAGAATTACACAGGCTGACACAGCACACCATTAAAACGTAAGTTAAACTGAGGTAACGGAGACAAGCACATCAGTTAAAGACAATGCTCAAATAACTTTTCCATCTTTTAAGTGGATTTTTACATCAAATTCTTGTTACTCACATAACTAAATACTGATTTATTCCTTTTTTACAAATCTCTGAATGCAATGTTGATTATTATTTTTTTAAATTCAAGCTCTTTCACGCTTGGAGTACATGCATGGTCTATACACAAATATTTTCTATCTCAAAAAAGTTATAAATATTCATAAATGGAATCATATTTCAGGGACTTCTTTCTACCATAATGCTCTTGTACAATAAAATGAATAAATTCTGACGATACAAAAAGATGGAAAGATGAATTAGTGTCATCAAATAAGTTAACTTCAGACATGACTATGTTTATGTTGGATAAGCAGCCTGTGTATTCAGACAGTAATAAATACATAAATGATCAAAATTACTATGCGATTCAAACAAAAAAAACGACAAGACTGACCATACTGAGAGAAGGTCACGCCTCTATGCATTATAAACAAAACGAACTAACAGAAATGGTCATGTGATAGACAAATATTTATAGATATATATACACAAACAATAAAATGACAGTGAGCATGGCAACCTCATACAAAGAGTTCACCGTGAAATTACATGGTTACAAGTTTTCCGGAATTTTCCGAAATCTGTTTTTTCCAGGTCCAGACCCTACTGTTGTTTTATTGTTTCCGCAGCACCGAGGTTAAGATTTCCTGTTGTTTGGAAATTTTCAACTTTTACCCATGAAATTATCCAGACTATGTTTGGACAATATAATTGAAAACAGATTTCAATCAAACATTCATTACACAGACGGGGAAATGAATGTAATACTACCATATAAAATTATCATCTCAATATAATATTTTCCAGTTACTTGATATTGTTGTAGCAATTTAAATTTTTGACGCACTATGTGCGTCAATTGAGTGCATTTTCTCGTATTAGTAAGTACAACAGCGAAACGAAACGAAAGTATTTCGAGATATCTTTCTTACACTGAAAACCGTTAGATTAGACTTGATCATTTGTAGTTATTAAACATATTTTTGATATTCTTGTTGAAATTATTTTCATTTGAACAAAACTATAGCATACATAATGTAATGGCCCTTGGTTTTATAGAAAGAAAATTAGTGACGATGATATAATTTTATTGACTGTATGTCATAGTCAGTATAGTCGCCACAATGTTATCAAAAGAACTTATTCTTATGTGACATATTGTCACTGAGGTTTTACGCCGTTTTTCAACATTTGTTCGGTTATATACGGCGGCCAGTTCACCTAACTAGTTTTCCTGGACTGTATACTGACCAGCACTAACTTACCCTTCCACAAGGAGCCGGCAACTTCTCAACATATGGAGGAAAATCGACATTTTTGTCAAATTTTTAATTTTCATAGACACACATAAATATAGATGTATAAAAGGTTTGATACCATATGCAATGAATCTAGTTTTATTGTGTAAATTATTTATGTTCGAGGGTACTTTCTAAGAAGCCTTGCTGATTAGATTACACTTGTGTCATGAATATAGTATCATATACCTGGTTGTGAACTAATCAAAGGTTTAAATACATCCATATTGTCTATCAGATATAGGCAGAATTTATACGAGCGTACAAGTGATCAATTTTTACTCTGATGATTGCAGTCCTGCATGAATATATACCTAGGTACACTGGTATGATACCAAAAACAAAACACAGATATAATTGACGATAGAAAATGTGCTAACTTACTTTTGAACTCAAAAACAGTTACGTAAAACGTTACTCATAACAGTAACCAAATACACAAATGTACTGGTAAATTTCTGGAAAATACAAAAAAATCATTAATTAGTATTATGTGTAATTATTTAATGGTTTTCTTTCATCATTTTGAAACTTAAGGAAAAGTTAAAAGTTTACTTGACTGCCGTTCTAGACACAGACTTGCATACTGTTCTATGAATGAACCACGACTTACTTCGCACCAATATACCAGTATACCGAAACATCCCTAATAAGGCCTAAAAGGTTTGTGTCCGGTTAACAAATATTTTACCTGCCGACTCATAAGTTTTAAACGGCATCCAAATCTTAGTTCTACATTGTAATTTTCACAAAAAAGATAAAATGAAAGAAATCCCTACCTACCGACCCATATCTTTTTGTGCGTGTATTCGGAAACAATCATTTCTTTGTTTAGGCCTAATTATGATCAAATACAGACATATTTGAATTAATCATACCCTATTGTTTATAGACAAAATAATTATTTTCGCAGAATTGTTTACGGTTTCTGTACATGAATGATAGATTCATTCAAGCTACGCCATTATCATTCAGCCAATGAAACGTCCTCTTACAAACAAATTACAGGACAAAGGTCATTGCATCATGATATTTTGAAGATTCAATCATGCGACGATTTTTGTGAATTGAACGTGAATGGAACGTTCCTGGATTACATATTTGCGCTGAATCAATGTATTTTAGTAATATTTATAGTCAGCATGCGTTGTCATTACTGTACCTGTTGTTTTAAGTTGTATTTAGTATGGTAATTCTGATCATTTTTGGTGTTGCGATGTCGCGTTCGACTAAACGAAATTGAGGGTTTTTCGAAGGAAAAAAATAAAATTCCTGCTTCATCGTTTTGAAATGGACTAAATGTTTATTGCTTATGTGTAGCATAATGTATTAGCTATCTGTAGAAATTTTAGCGATCTATTGAAAAGTCATGTAGTGTTAAACAAACTTGGTACAGAATCTGCCATTATACACCATCCCTTCAACGTGCTAGCCCCTATGTGATAACTTACTTCTTAGTTCATCAGAACCAAAGGGTCAGGATGGGCTGTTGGGATGGTAGGAGGATGCTCCGGCGTCCGGCGTCAACAATGAACTTCTCCTCTGAAACTACTGGTCAGATTTACTTAAACTGTGTTGTGTAGAATCCTTTTGACGTTCTAACTGCAAAATTTGATCCTATTATACCAGTTGATCCATTTTAGGGGTAGTATTTTTAAGTACTTTGAATTTTTTTTAATATGAAAAATGATCTTTTTAAATACAACCATATTGCATAATTATTCTTATATAATAAAACATTGTATATCAAATTGTTGATCCTTTTGAAATATTTTGTATGGTCCTATGTGTTTGTTGGATTCTGTGTTAGAGGAGTTGAATTTAGGGAAAGTAATATTTTGGGAAAAGTAGAACGTTTAATATGTGTTTTTTTTTCCAGGAGTTTTGCTTATATTCATATTTCTAATCAAATCTAAATAATTGCGCTACTAAATAACTTGATGTGATTAAAACATTGGTTTATCCTGTACAACAGATGATGACGTGCATGTAATTTTGGTTCACAATTATAAGTACAATAAAACCTCGTTATCTCGAGGAGTCATCGAAACAGACTAAATGCTTGATATAAATGTGGTGCGCGTGATATCGATGCTCATAATAATGAGGTTTTACTGTATTCAAAATGTGACTTTCTAAATGATCAGAGAATAAATTCATTGAAAGGTAGCATTCTTCTGTTAGCATTTTAATTTTCACAACATCTATATAAGATACGATCCATAGTCAACCTCTAGTAACCAGCTAATTATCTGATTAGCTTAACTTAGAGCGCACCAGAATGAATATATGAACATTCAATAACATTGAGGTTCGCCGTATTACAGCGGTAATATATATTTCAATGATTCACAATAAAACAGTAAAAAGAGAGTTAAATCCAATTCAAAACGAAGGAAAACTCATACATGCCGTTCTGAAGGCATGAGAACAGGAAAATATTCTGTAGCGAAACCCTTTACGAATCGCGCTGTTTTAACACCCAATCTATCTAATTCTGATACATTACTGTGTGTATATAGATGTTAGATTCTATTTCAAAAATGCTCATGTAATGCCAACACAATACTTACAGTCAATCCTTTTAGTAAACACTTCAATTTTTTCTCTCTGCCTCCATTTTTACATAAGGATAAAAAATGATACTGTAAGAAAAGCATTAATATATAGTTACTGATTTCTCCTTACTGAACACAATTGCTCAAAGAAATCTAAATATTTGAGTAACGTTAATAGACTATTATTACAAATTGAAGGGGAAAAATTGACAACCTCCATGATTTTCTGTGAATGGAATTATGACCACCTATTGAGGAAATTATGACTAAATTGTTCTGCTGAAGGGATTTTGATCACGATGTCATCTTCGAACCAAGGGTATTTTCACCAATGTCATTTTGAGCGTTCCCCTCATATTACACTATTTTTACGCACAGAAATAGTTTGTTAGAAGCATTGTCATTATAATGCAAAATTTATAATTGGAATGGATATAACCTAATGACGTGTTTGCTAAAATATTCCTCTTGTATTTGCTAGTTACTACCTATGGGTTATCGTAGATGATTAGAATTATTTCGATACAGTCTGGAAACATCGGTCTTCTGAAAATATTGAATATGATACTTCCATCTCTTATAACAATTAGGGATTTAAAATCAAGCATTTTTTATGAATTGTTGCAACATAAAAATACATGTTTAGTCTTAATCCAGAAACAGTTGTTTCATTGTGGTATATTGTCAAGTTATTTGATAAGAATCTGCGATTAAAACAAATAGGAAATAATTATGAATGATTTAGAGAATTTGAAATTTACACCCTCACGTTGTCAGGTTAAACGCAATACACTCGAGACATAATAATTAGGCCGTAGCTTTGGAACCATCCAACCAAAGATGGTCACGTGATTGATACTAATGCTATACATATATACATTTTTCTTCATATGAAAAACCTTAACATATCTTCTGGCGAATAAACGCAATACTTGTACTTATATTCTAGATACACGTTATAATATAACAACAGTCGAAGAAGATTCTTTATAATGTACATGAGATGAAAAATGACATAAATTAGAGCGTTGTCTTTCATAATAAAGAATCATCGTCTACAACGTTTTTGTTTGAAAGTTTAACATAAAATAGCTGACAATAGCGGAACTGCATCATAGACTCCGCAGGCGGATAAAGGGATATAAATCAGCACCATGTCCATTGGATTTGATCAAATTGTTTCTTTCAAGGTATTATAAATAAAAAGCAGGAGTACGTTAGCTTAACCATGATTGTAAAAATTTTGTTCATACAACTGGATGTGTATTATGATATGCTTTTACGCCCTTCAATATTTGACATTTAAGCACTAGTGAAATATAAAGAATAACGTCAGAAGGAACTATGTTTTTAACTTTCAAGAACGATAAATGACAGTACACGAATATCCGGTATTTTACACTACCGAAAAGTGTTAATCAATACCGGATTTAGTTCATACCTTTAGGGTATTTCCATCGCGTGACTGAAAACGAAAGTAAGGTTCAAAGTCAACGAGGAAGATGGCGTTTGGAGGGCGTTCTCTAATGAAGATGTCGGAAGAAACATTTGATTTTGTGTGTAATACGTGTGAACGAGTCAATAAGACAACGGAAGCTGTCAAATATTGCATAGAGTGTAGTGAATACTTTTGTCAATCATGTATCGAGGCACACAAGATGTTCTCTGTTCTGAAGAGCCACAATCTTATGGATGTTGATCAAGCAAACCAAGCGGCCAGTCAGCAGTCTGCAAGATTACCAGAATTTCCTACAGAACGATGTAACATTCATAAAGGAAAAGTCGTTGATATGTATTGTGAAGACCACGATGTTGTTGGATGTTACGTTTGTATTGCAAAAGACCACAAGTGAGTATTATGCTCCTTAGAGTTTTCATGTTTAAATAAACCTATTGCTAACACATAAATTTACTATAGCAAAATATAGACCTATAATAGCAGATAAAAAAACGTCCAATGAAATATTTTGTCATATTTGCATACATGTCTAAAACGAAAGTAGAAAATTCCGGGGCAATGTTTGCCTGACTTACAATCCTAAAATTGATCTTTTAGACAAATTTGATTATAACACGTAAATGCTGACATTATTGTGGTGATATGTTGCCTCGGTACTCATTGTGTTGTCTCGTTTTTACTTGTAATTGTACTTTTTTGTAAAATATGTCTTCATGTAATCATGAACAGTGTTTTGTAAGTAAACTTGTAAAGTTGTGATACACTTTAATATGTGATTAGATACATTATGTAGACCTTTTTATGATTCATGTTTGAGTGCGTTATCAAGGTAGCTTCACTTCACAAATTGATCATGATTGCATTAATTAAACTGACCGTGTTGAACATAGTTTTATCATTCATCCATACTTACCTTAGAATTACTACTGTATGGTTGAAATTGAAAACATTATCCTAATACTGATTTCAACGCTTAAACTCTTAAGCGATTAATTAGTGTTACTTTATGATTTTCTTTTTTTATCATTTTCTTACGTTAATTAAATTTGAAACAGGTTGAAAAAAAGCAGGTACAACAAAAGCCACAATAACAGTGTTGAGATGTAAAATTATTAGAATTGATGAAACAAACTTTTATGTATATAAATAATTCAATTTTTAAACATACATGTATGCATTGTTTTGATTCGCAAGAAATCAAGTATAATGTAATTACTAAAATTTCAGGTCTTGTAAGGACAGCCATATTCATTCCGTACCAGATATGATCGACACCATAATTAAGTTGTCTAACACCAAACAGACTCAGAGTCTCCTTAAAGATATGGTAGTTTCCTTGCAAAATCACAGCAAATGTAAAGATACCCAACTTCAAACGCTGCTTAAAGCAAAGAAAGAAACACTTGATAAAGTCCAAACTTTTCACAAAGCATTAGAAACTATCCTGAAAAAAGCTGCGGAATCGTCAAGGAACGAAATTGAAATTGCCTTCAAGGAACTAGAAAAGGAGATATTAAATGAAAAGCGTTCTGTTGATAACACCAGTGAAGAACTGCAGGCGACTGATGACACACTGAAGCAATCAGAAGGAAACAGGGCTCAACGTTTTGTTTGTACAAAACTCGCTGACAAAAAGTTAATGGAAGCGGATAAAGTGAGGTCCAAGCAAGACTTACTTCAAAACACAGACGTTCAAATAACATTTACTGAAAACAAATCATTGATGGATTATATGAAAGATTTAAATAGTATTGGACGTGTGGAGAAATACCGAGAGCAGAAACGCAACAGAAAACTGAAGCACGATCTTTACAAAATCAAGAGAAGTCATGATATAAGCATAAAGATGACAGATGATACTGAAACATGTTGGTCCTTTGGATGTTGTCTGACTGATGATGATAAATTACTTGTCACTGATTGCTCAAATAAGAAACTCAAACTGATTGACATACAGAAGATGTCTATTGTTGACTGTTGTACTTTAGATTGTAATCCCTGTGGTGTATGTTGTGTAAGTAAACATGAAGTTGCTGTTGCATGTGTTAATGAGAACGAGATCCGGTTTGTTTCTATTCAGAATAAGATGACCACTACAAGACGCATTAAAATGTCACATGCTTGTTATGGTATTGCGTACAAGGACGATAAGCTTTATGTGACGGATAATAATGATAAACTCTATATTTATAATATGGCTGGAACCCTGCTTAAGACAATTTCACAAGACAATGCTGGAAACAAGCTGTTTACAAACAGCACACATGTAACTTTCAATAAAACTGGAGACAGACTGTTTGTTGGAAGTGGATGCAACAATGGCATTATTTGTTTTGATGGGAATGGAAATTACATGTCAACTATAAAAGTTCCTGACATAATGTTTGCAGATGGTGTATGTGTGGATGATAGTGGAAACATATTTGTTGTTGGGTACAAATCTGACAACGTTGTACAATTTAGTGAGGATGGGAAGAAACTTGGTGAAGTCGTGAGGAAAGAAGATGGATTGTACTATCCTAAGTCTGTATGTTTTCATCCGGAGATGAATAGAATGTTTGTTACCAATTCTGCTGGATTGAAAATGTATGAATTTGAGTAACCGTACATATTGTGATAACGTATGAATCAGACTTGTGTGTAAATGTAAATAAAAGAAGATTATAAGCAAGCTTCATTAATAGAATGCATGCTCTGTATTTCTTACTTCGTAAATTTTAGTTGTCAAATACCAATTGTAACGTAAGTTTGTATTCATGCAAAGTTTGGCAAATTACTAGACAGTTTTGAATTTGTATTTTGTTTGTGTAGATGAAGATATTTTAAGTACTTTAACAATTACTAGTGGTTAAAAGATTAATGTTGTAAATATGTGATTTTTATTATGGCGGCAATTTTGAATTTGTATTGTGTTTGCAGGTAAAAATAAGTACTTTAGCAATTACCAGTAGTTAAAAGAATAATGATGTAAATGTACTGAACCAAAAAAGAAATTTACGCGTGACCTTATTGGGACTGTTACCACATAGGTGTATGTTAACAGATTTTGTTCGTATTTGATATTGCAAAATAATTCAAAATCAATTCATCAAAGTTCACTTACAGTCTTGCCTTGTCCATTTGATGTGCCCATTGAAGCCAGTCACGGCGATGACGATCCGTTAATACTGTTACAACGTAGGGACGACGTACGCGTAAATTGTTCTCAGCCAAACGATTTTGCACTGTTTGAGCGGAAATCCTGGGGTTATGAGTACCTGGGGTGATTGACGCAGTAGCTGTCGCAGTCAAAAAACGAACTCGTAAATGTTGGTTCAAAATATAGCGGTCTTGCGCCGGCATGGTCACACGTGGTCTACATGGAAGATCTTCCGTGATTCCGGTCTACACAAGCCAGCTTCTCAGACTTTTAACTGACTGCACAGATGGTCCAACGTGCGCAGTAACCTCTTCCATTGAAGCTCCTGCCTGCAGCATCCCAACGGCTCTCCTCTCTTAAATGTTTCACAATTCGAGGCATCGAAATTTTGCCCAAATTGTATTGATATAAAGTTGTTTAGGTATTTTAGGACTGTAGTCATCAAGTGCAATAAAACAAATTGCATTGTAAACCAGACATGTCCATCCCGTGCGTGCACGTGGAAATGGATATCGCATGATATCACATGATATCGTTCGACATGAGGTGATTATCTGACCGGTTTCCCAAACTAAGACGTCAGTGTTAACTGCTACCCATACACATTTTTCTACATTATGTATTTAACCTATTTATTTACTTTGCGAAAGTTTCTTTTTTGGTTCAGTATATATGATTTTTAAATGGCGGCGACGACGGGGTAATTATTGATTTGAAGACATGACTCTACCTTGTGAGAGAAAGTTTGATAACAATTACAATGGTGTGTTTGTTTTATATAGTATCTCCAGATCAGTCAAACTCGAATATAAATAGAAAAGAAGATTATGTTTAAAAGTTAAGCGACAGGATGCATGTCCTGTATTCTTGAGTGATTTTGTTCTCAAATAATTATTTGTTTCATTGTATAAATGTAAATAGTCTTTGTCAGCATCTTCATTTAAAGTTGAACAAACAATGACACGTTTTTATTTAACCGTGCATTTTTGTATGTTCATAAATATGTATTTTTAGGACTTAAAAGTGTTTATGAAAATAGTCTTTCAGAACACGAAGTCAGGATCATGCTAATGTGAAGTTCTACCATCAGTAAGACATATTAGTACTTTGATCATTATCATTTCAATCTGTTTGTCTAATCATTTATATTCACATATTAGCACTTGTATAATTATTCAGTATTTGGTGCGCAATTTCTGCTTTGGTTTAGGCCTTGGCTGTGATCCAGTGGTTGGTGCGCTGGACTTGTAATCCAGAGATCCTGGTTCAAATCCCAGCCATGGCAGATCATACTCTTCCATGAAAATTTGACAAAAATGTTGGTTTTCTTCCATATGTTGGGAAGTTGCCGGCTCCTTGTGGAAGGATAAGTTAGTACTGGTTAGTTTACAGTCCAGGAAAACTGGTTAGGTGAACTGGTGGCTGTATATAACTAAAAAATTGTTGAGAAACAGCGTTAAACCTCAGTGACAATAAGTAACATAAAAACAAGCAAAATCTGTTGTGGTTCATACTGTATGACAACTGATGCATTTCTTTGAATTTTTAAGTGCTTTTGAATTTTAAGGGAGGTAACCTGAAGTCATGTTTACATCAATATTCCCACTGTATGTGGTAATTACTTCCCTTGTATTACAATCCATTGATCAGAATTGTCTGAATCTAAAAAAACAAGATTATCAGGAAATTCCGCTTTATATTAGACTGGTATTTATAATGCACTTTGGTCAATTACAAGATAAAGCACGATATGATTCAAACATCAATGGAGCATGCATATATTGTATAATGCATTTATTTTCTCGTCTAGTAACTGTCATCAATCTGAACGTCTTGTTTTTGTTTCTTTGAACCTGAATTTCCACTTTTATCAGCCTTTATTTGGATGTCAGTTTGTTCTAAATGATCAATGATGTTTTTTCAAAGAATGACGTTTATTCACAGGGCAGCTTTATGATATGGTCAAATGTTCTCTTTTCAATGACTGGTTCATGTGAAAGACAATGTGACAGTTCAACTTAAAATCATATTGTGTCCAATATTCCAGACTTGTGGCGAAAGATTTAGTCCAATCAGAGTACCTGTTTTTTATACAAATTCATGCCATTACAGCTTTATGTATTCTATGTAAGATTTGTAAGTTATTTTTAGCCAAATTTATATGTACTGTGTATACTATTGGGTGACATGCCTTATGTTGAATAAATACAATGATCACTTTTTATTATTTCTGTGAACTCTTAAAATAACCTGAAATTGTGAACCATTTCAGTATTTTAATGTATGTGGAAAAATAAAGAAACAACAGATTAATTTTCAGATCTTTTTATTATGTTTTTAGATAAATTTTCTTTGGATAAAAATCCATTTTTTTATAAATAGTAAGAATTACACAGGCTGACACAGCACACCATTAAAACGTAAGTTAAACTGAGGTAACGGAGACAAGCACATCAGTTAAAGACAATGCTCAAATAACTTTTCCATCTTTTAAGTGGATTTTTACATCAAATTCTTGTTACTCACATAACTAAATACTGATTTATTCCTTTTTTACAAATCTCTGAATGCAAAGTTGATTATTATTTTTTAAATTCAAGCTCTTTCACGCTTGGAGTACATGCATGGTCTATACACAAATATTTTCTATCTCAAAAAAGTTATAAATATTCATAAATGGAATCATATTTCAGGGACTTCTTTCTACCATAATGCTCTTGTACAATAAAATGAATAAATTCTGACGATACAAAAAAGATGGAAAGATAAATTAGTGTCATCAAATAAGTTAACTTCAGACATGACTATGTTTATGTTGGATAAGCAGCTTGTGTATTCAGACAGTAATAAATACATAAATGATCAAAATTACTGTGCGATTCAAACAAAAAACGACAAGACTGACCATACTGAGAGAAGGTCACGCCTCTATGCATTATAAACAAAACGAACCAACAGAAATGGTCATGTGATAGACAAATATTTATAGATATATATATACACAAACAATAAAATGACAGTGAGCATGGCAACCTCATACAAAGAGTTCACCGTGAAATTACATGGTTACAAGTTTTCCGGAATTTTCCGAAATCTGTTTTTTCCAGGTCCAGACCCTACTGTTGTTTTATTGTTTCCGCAGCACCGAGGTTAAGATTTCCTGTTGTTTGGAAATTTTCAACTTTTACCCATGAAATTATCCAGACTATGTTTGGACAATATAATTGAAAATAGATTTCAATCAAACATTCATTACACAGACGGGGAAATGAATGTAATACTACCATATAAAATTATCATCTCAATATAATATTTTCCAGTTACTTGATATTGTTGTAGCAATTTAAATTTTTGACGCACTATGTGCGTCAATTGAGTGCATTTTCTCGTATTAGTAAGTACAACAGCGAAACGAAACGAAAGTATTTCGAGATATTTTTCTTACACTGAAAACCGTTAGATTAGACTTGATCATTTGTAGTTATTAAACATATTTTTGATATTCTTGTTGAAATTATTTTCATTTGAACAAAACTATAGCATACATAATGTAATGGCCCTTGGTTTTATAGAAAGAAAATTAGTGACGATGATATAATTTTATTGACTGTATGTCATAGTCAGTATAGTCGCCACAATGTTATCAAAAGAACTTATTCTTATGTGACATATTGTCACTGAGGTTTTACGCCGTTTTTCAACATTTGTTCGGTTATATACGGCGGCCAGTTCACCTAACTAGTTTTCCTGGACTGTATACTGACCAGCACTAACTTACCCTTCCACAAGGAGCCGGCAACTTCTCAACATATGGAGGAAAATCGACATTTTTGTCAAATTTTTAATTTTCATAGACACACATAAATATAGATGTATAAAAGGTTTGATACCATATGCAATGAATCTAGTTTTATTGTGTAAATTATTTATGTTCGAGGGTACTTTCTAAGAAGCCTTGCTGATTAGATTACACTTGTGTCATGAATATAGTATCATATACCTGGTTGTGAACTAATCAAAGGTTTAAATACATCCATATTGTCTATCAGATATAGGCAGAATTTATACGAGCGTACAAGTGATCAATTTTTACTCTGATGATTGCAGTCCTGCATGAATATATACCTAGGTACACTGGTATGATACCAAAAACAAAACACAGATATAATTGACGATAGAAAATGTGCTAACTTACTTTTGAACTCAAAAACAGTTACGTAAAACGTTACTCATAACAGTAACCAAATACACAAATGTACTGGTAAATTTCTGGAAAATACAAAAAAATCATTAATTAGTATTATGTGTAATTATTTAATGGTTTTCTTTCATCATTTTGAAACTTAAGGAAAAGTTAAAAGTTTACTTGACTGCCGTTCTAGACACAGACTTGCATACTGTTCTATGAATGAACCACGACTTACTTCGCACCAATATACCAGTATACCGAAACATCCCTAATAAGGCCTAAAAGGTTTGTGTCTGGTTAACAAATATTTTACCTGCCGACTCATAAGTTTTAAACGGCATCCAAATCTTAGTTCTACATTGTAATTTTCACAAAAAAAGATAAAATGAAAGAAATCCCTACCTACCGACCCATATCTTTTTGTGCGTGTATTCGGAAACAATCATTTCTTTGTTTAGGCCTAATTATGATCAAACACAGACATATTTGAATTAATCATACCCTATTGTTTATAGGCAAAATAATTATTTTCGCAGAATTGTTTACGGTTTCTGTACATGAATGATAGATTCATTCCTGCTACGCCATTATGATTCAGCCAATGAAACGTCCTCTTACAAACAAATTACAGGACAAAGGTCATTGCATCATGATATTTTGAAGATTCGATCATGTGACGATTTTTGTGAATTGAACGTGAATGGAACGTTCCTGGATTACATATTTGCGCTGAATCAATGTATTTTAGTAATATTTATAGTCAGCATGCGTTGTCATTACTGTACCTGTTGTTTTAAGTTGTATTTAGTATGGTAATTCTGATCATTTTTGGTGTTGCGATGTCGCGTTCGACTAAACGAAATTGAGGGTTTTTCGAAGGAAAAAAATAAAATTCCTGCTTCATCGTTTTGAAATATACTAAATGTTTATTGCTTATGTGTAGCATAATGTATTAGCTATCTGTAGAAATTTTAGCGATCTATTGAAAAGTCATGTAGTGTTAAACAAACCTGGTACAGAATCTGCCATTATACACCATCCCTTCAACGTGCTAGCCCCTATGTGATGACTTACTTCTTAGTTCATCAGAATCAAAGGGTCAGGATGGGCTGTTAGGATGGTAGTAGGATGCTCCGGCGTCCGGCGTCAACAATGAACTTCTCCTCTGAAACTACTGGTCAGATTTACTTAAACTGTGTTGTGTAGAATCCTTTTGACGTTCTAACTGCAAAATTTGCTTCTATTATACCAGTTGATCCATTTTAGGGGTAGTATTTTTAAGTACATTGAATTTTTTTAATATGAAAAATGATCTTTTTAAATACAACCATATTGCATAATTATTCTTATATAATAAAACACTGTATATCAAATTGTTGATCATTTTGAAATATTTTGTATGGTCCTATGTGTTGGTTGGATTCTGTGTTAGAGGAGTTGAATTTAGGGAAAGTAATATTTTGAGAAAAGTAGAACGTTTAAAATGTGTTTTTTTCCAGGAGTTTTGTTTATATTCATATTTCTAATCAAATCTAAATAAATGCGCTACTAAATAACTTGATGTGGTTAAAACATTGGTTTATCCTGTACAACAGATGATGACGTGCATGTAATTTTGGTTCACAATTATAAGTACAATAAAACCTCGTTATCTCGAGGAGTCATCGAAACAGAATAAATGCTTGATATAAATGTGGTGCTCGTGATATCGATGCTCATAATAATGAGGTTTTACTGTATTCAAAACATGACATACTAAATGATCAGAGAATAAATTCATTGAAAGGTAGCATTCTTCTGTTAGCATTTTAATTTTCATAACATCTATATAAGATACGATCCATAGTCAACCTCTAGCAACCAGCTAATTATCTGATTAGCTTAACTTAGAGCGCACCAGAATGAATATATGAACATTCAATAACATTGAGGTTCGCCGTATTACAGCGGCAATATATATTTCAATTATTCACTATAAAACAGTAAAAAGAGAGTTAAATCCAGTTCAAAACGAAGAAAAACTCATACATGCCGTTCTGAAGGCATGAGAACGGGAAAATATTCTGTTGCCAAACCCTTTACGAATCGCGCTGTTTTAACACCCAATCTATCTAATTCTGATACATTACTGTGTGTATATAGATGTTAGATTCTATTTCAAAAATGCTCATGTAATACCAACACAATATTTACAGTCAATCCTTTTAGTAAACACTTCAATTTTTTCTCTCTGTCTCCATTTTTACATATGGATAAAAATGATACTATAAGAAAAGGATTAATATATAGTTACTGATTTATTCTTACTCAACACAATTGCTCAAAGAAATCTAAATATTTGAGTAACGTTAATAGACTATTATTACAAATTGAAGGGGAAAATTGACAACCTCCATTATTTTCTGTGAATGGAATTATGACCACCTATTGAGTAAATTATGACTAAATTGTTCTGCTGAAGGGATTTTGATCACGATGTCATCTTCGAACCAAGGGTATTTTCACCAATGTCATTTTGAGCGTTCCCCTCATATTACACTATTTTTACGCACAGAAATAGTTTTTTTTTAGAAGCATTGTCATTACAATGCAAAATTTATAATTGGAATGGATATAACCTAATACGTGTTTGCTAAAATATTCCTCTTGTATTTACTAGTTACTTCCTATGGGTTATCGTAGATGATTAGAATTATTTCGATACAGTCTGGAAACATCGGTCTTCTGAAAATACTGAATATGATACTTCCATCTCTTATAACAATTAGGGATTTAAAATCAAGCATTTTTTATGAATTGTTGCAACATAAAAATACATGTTTAGTCTTAATCCAGAAACAGTTGTTTCATTGTGGTATATTGTCAAGTTATTTGATAAGAATCTGCGATTAAAACAAATAGGAAATAATTATGAATGATTTAGAGAATTTGAAATTTACACCCTCACGTTGTCAGGTTAAATGCAATACACTCGAGACATAATAATTAGGCCGTAGCTTTAGAACCATCCAACCAAAGATGGTCACGTGATTGATACTAATGCTATACATATATACATTTTTCTTCATATGAAAAACCTTAACATATCTTCTAGCGAATAAACGCAATACTTGTACTTATATTCTAGATACACGTTATAATATAACAACAGTCGAAGAAGATTCTTTATAATGTACATGAGATGAAAAAATGACATAAATTAGAGCGTTGTCTTTCATAATAAAGAATCATCGTCTACGACGTTTTTGTTTGAAAGTTTAACATAAAATAGCTGACAATAGCGGAACTGCATTATAGACTCCGCAGGCGGATAAAGGGATATAAATCAGCACCATGTCCATTGGATTTGATCAAATTGTTTCTTTCAAGGTATTATAAATAAAAAGCAGGAGTACGTTTGCTTAACCATGATTGTAAAAATTTTGTTCATACAACTGGATGTGTATTATGATATGCTTTTACGCCCTTCATTATTTGACATTTAAGCACTAGTGAAATATAAAGAATAACGTCAGAAGGAACTATGCTTTTAACTTTCAAGAACGATAAATGACAGTACACGAATATCCGGTATTTTACACTACCGAAAAGTGTTAATCAATACCGGAATTTAGTTCATACCTTTAGGGTATTTCCATCGCGTGACTGTAAGGTTCAAAGTCAACGAGGAAGATGGCGTTTGGAGGAGGGCGTTCTCTAATGAAAATGTCGGAAGAAACATTTGATTTTGTGTGTAATACGTGTGAACGAGTCAATAAGACAACGGAAGCTGTCAAATATTGCATAGAGTGTAGTGAATACTTTTGTCAATCATGTATCGAGGCACACAAGATGTTCTCTGTTCTGAAGAGCCACAATCTTATGGATGTTGATCAAGCAAACCAAGTGGCCAGTCAGCAGTCTGCAAGATTACCAGAATTTCCTACAGAACGATGTAACATTCATAAAGGAAAAGTCGTTGATATGTATTGTGAAGACCATGATGTTGTTGGATGTTACGTTTGTATTGCAAAAGACCACAAGTGAGTATTATGCTCCTTAGAGTTTTCATGTTTAAATAAACCTATTGCTAACACATAAATTTACTATAGCAAAATATAGACCTATAATAGCAGATAAAAAAACGACCAATGAAATATTTTGTCATATTTGCATACATGTCTAAAACGAAAGTAGAAAATTCCGGGGCAATGTTTGCCTGACTTACAATCCTAAAATTGATCTTTTAGACAAATTTGATTATAACACGTAAATGCTGACATTCTTGTGGTGATATGTTGCCTCGGTACTCATTGTGTTGTCTCGTTTTTACTTGTAATTGTACTTTTTTGTAAAATATGTCTTCATGTAATCATGAACAGTGTTTTGTAAGTAAACTTGTAAAGTTGTGATACACTTTAATATGTGATTAGATACATTATGTAGACCTTTTTATGATTCATGTTTGAGCGCGTTATCAAGGTAGCTTCACTTCACAAATTGATCATGATTGCATTAATTAAACTGACCGTGTTGAACATAGTTTTATCATTCATCCATACTTACCTTAGAATTACTACTGTATGGTTGAAATTGAAAACATTATCCTAATACTGATTTCAACGCTTAAACTCTTAAGCGATTAATTAGTGTTACTTTATGATTTTCTTTTTTTATCATTTTCTTACGTTAATTAAATTTGAAACAGGTTGAAAAAAGCAGGTACAACAAAAGCCACAATAACAGTGTTGAGATGTAAAATTATTAGAATTGATGAAACAAACTTTTATGTATATAAATAATTCAATTTTTAAACATACATGTATGCATGGTTTTGATTCGCAAGAAATCAAGTATAATGTAATTACTAAAATTTCAGGTCTTGTAAGGACAGCCATATTCATTCCGTACCAGACATGATCGACACCATAATTAAGTTGTCTAACACCAAACAGACTCAGAGTCTCCTTAAAGATATGGTAGTGTCCTTGCAAAATCACAGCAAATGTAAAGATACCCAACTTCAAACACTGGTTAAAGCGAAGAAAGAAACACTTGATAAAGTCCAAACTTTTTACAAAGCATTAGAAACTATCCTGAGAAAAGCTGCGGAATCTTCAAGGAACGAAATTGAAATTGCCTTCAAGGAACTAGAAAAGGAGATATTAAATGAAAAGATTTCTGTTGATGACATCAGTGAAGAACTGCAGGCGACTGATGACAAACTGAAGCAATCAGAAGGAAACAGGGCTCAACGTTTTGTTTGTACGAAAATCGCTGACGAAAAGTTAAAGGAGGCAGAGAAAGTGAGGTCCAAGCAAGACTTACTTCAAAACACAGACGTCCGGATAACATTTACTGAAAACAAATCATTGATGGATTATATGAAAGATTTAAATTGTATTGGACGTGTGGAGAAACACAGAGAGCAGAAACGCAACAGAAAACTGAAGCACGATCTTTACAAAATCAAGAGAAGTCATGATATAACCATAAAGATGACAGATGATTCTGAAACCTGTTTGTCCAGTGGATGTTGTCTAACTGATGATGATAAATTACTTGTTACTGATTACATAAATAGGAAACTCAAGCTGATTGACATACAGAAGATGTCTGTTGTTGATGTCTGTTGTACTTTAAATTGTAATCCCAATGGTGTATGCTGTGTAAGAAAACATGAAGTTGCTGTTGCATGTGTTAATGAAAACAAGATCCAGTTTGTTTCCATTCAGAATAAGATGACTCCTACAAGACAAATTAAAATGCCACATGCTTGTTATGGTATTGCGTACAAGGATGATAGGCTCTATGTGACGGATTTCTCTTATAAACTCTATATTTATAATATGGCTGGAACCCTGCTTAAGACAATTTCACAATACAATGCTGGAAACAAGCTGTTTAAAAACAGCAGACATGTAACTTTCAATGAAACTGGAGACAGATTGTTTGTTGGAAGTGGATACAACAATGGAATTGTTTGTTTTGATTTGAATGGAAATTATTTGTCAACTATAAAAGTTCCTGACATAATGTTTGCAGATGGTGTATGTTTGGATGGTAGAGGAAACATATTTGTTGTTGGGAACAAATCTGACAACGTTGTACAATTTAGTGAGGATGGGAAGAAACATGGTGAAGTCGTGAGGAAAGAAGATGGATTGTGCTCTCCTAGGTCTGTATGTTTTCATCCGGAGATGAATAAAATGTTTGTTACCAATTCTACTGGATTGAAAATGTTTGATTTTGAGTAACCGTACATACTGTGATAACAGATGAATCGGACTTGTGTGTAAATGTAAATAAAAGAAGATTATAAGCAAGCTCTATCAATAGAATGCATGCTCTGTATTTCTTACTTCGTAAATTTTAGTCGTCAAATACTAATTTGTACGTTGGTTTGTATTCATGTAAAGTTTGGCAAATTACTGGACAGTTTTGAATTTGTATTTTGTTTTGGTAGATAAAGATATTTTAAGTACTTTAACAATTACTAGTAGTTAAAAGATTAATGTTGTAAATATGTAATTTTTAATACGGCGGCAATTTTGAATTTGTATTGTGTTGGCAGGTAAATATAAGTACTTATAAGCAATTACTAGTAGTTAAAAGAATAATGATGTAAATGTACTGAACCAAAAACGAAACTTACGCGTGACCTTATTGGGACTGTTACCACATAGGTGTATGTTAACAGTTTTTGTTCGTATTTGATATTGCAAAATAATTCAAAATCAATTTATCAAAGTTCACTTACAGTCTTGCCTTGTCCATTTGATGTGCCCATTGAAGCTAGTCACGGTGATGACGATCCGTTAATACTGTTACAACGTAGGGACGACGTACGCGTAAATTGTTCTCAGCCAAACGATTTCGCACTGTTTGAGCGGAAATCCTGGGGTTATGAGTACCTGGGGTGATTGACGCAGTAGCTGTCGCAGTCAAAAAACGAACTCGTAAATGTTGGTTCAAAATATAGCGGTCTTGCGCCGGCATAGTCACATGTGGTCTACATGGAAGATTTTCCGTGATTCCGGTCTGCACAAGCCAGCGTCTCAGACTTTTAACTGACGGAACAGATGATCCAACGTGCGCAGTAACCTCTTCCATTGAAGCTCCTGCCTGCAGCATACCAACGGCTCTCTCTCTTAAATGTTTCACAATTCGAGGCATTGAAATTTTGCCCAAATTGTATTGATATAAAGTTGTTTAGGTATTTTATGACTGTAATCATCAAGTGCAATAAAAAAATTGCATTGAAAAAAGTTTACACATGAAAACCAGACATGTCCATCCCATGCGTGCACGTGGAAATGGATATTGCATGATATCACATGATATCGTTCGACATGAGGTGATTATCTGACCGGTTTCCCAAACTAAGACGTCAGTGTTAACTACTACACATACATTTCTCTACATTATGTGTTGAACCTTATAAGTTTAAGACCTACTTTGCGAAAGTTTCTTTTTTTGGTTCAGTATATATGATTTTTTACACGGCGGGGTAATTATTGATTTGAAGACATGATTCTACCTTGTGAGAGAAAAAGTTTGGTAACAATCACAATAGTGTGTTTGTTTTATAATAGTATCTCCAAATCAGTCAAACTCGAATATAAATAGTTATGAAAAGAAGATTATGTTTAAAAGTTAAGCGACACGATGTATGTCCTGTATTCTTGAATGATTTTGTTCTCAAATAATTATTTGTTTCATTGTATAAATGTAAATAGTCTTTGTCAGCATCTTCTTTTAAAGTTGAACAAACAATGACACGTTTTTATTTAACCATGCATTTTTGTATGTTTATAAATATGTATCTTAAGGACTTAAAAGTGTTTATGAAAATAGTCTTTCAGAACACGAAGTCAGAATCATGCTAATGTGAAGTTCTACCATCAATTAGACATATTAGTACTTTGATCATTATCATTTCAATCTGTTTGTCTAATCATTTATATTCACATATTAGTACATGTATAATTATTAAGTTTTTGGTCCGCAATTTCTGTTTTTGTTTAGGCCTTGGCTGTGATCCAGTGGTTGGTGCGCTGGACTTGTTATTCGGAGGTCTGGGTTCAAATCCCAGCCATGGCAGATCATACTCTTCCATGAAAATTTGACAAAAATGTTGGTTTTCTTCCATATGTTGGGAAGTTGCCGGCTCCTTGTGGAAGGGTAAGTTAGAACTGGTTAGTATACAGTCCAGGAAAACGGGTTAGGTGAACTGGTCGCTGTATATAACTAAAAATTGTTGATAAACAGCGTTAAACCTCAGTGACAATAAGTAACATAAAAACAAGCAAAATCTGTTGTGGTTTATACTGTTTATACTGTATGACAACTGATGCCTTTCTTTGAATTTCTAAGTGCTTTTTTGAATTTTAAGGGAGGTAACCTGAAGTCATGTTTACATTAATATTCCCACTGTATGTGGTAGTTACTTCCCTTGTATTACTATCCATTGATCAGAATAGTTTGAATTTAAAAAACAAGATTATCAGGAAATTCAGCATTATATTAGACTGGTATTTATAATGTACTTTGGTCAATTACAAGATAAAGCACGATATGATTCAAACATCAATGGGGCATGCGTATATTGTGTATTGCATTTATTTTCTTGTCTTGTAACTGTTATCAATGTGAACGTTTGTTTTTCGTTTCTATGAACCTGAATTTCCACTTTTATCAGCCTTCATTTGGATGTCAGTTTGTTCTAAATGGCCAATGATAGTTTTTCAAAGAATGACCTTTATTCACAGGGCAGCCTTCATTCGAAGATGGCCACAAACAGGTTAGACTGTAGTCTACAGTATGCTTATCTGGTAATGATTAATTAGTAATTATGATATGGTCAAATGTTCTTTTTTCAATGACTGGTTCGTGTAAAAGACAATGTGACAGTCCAACTTAAATTCATATTGGGTCCAATATTCTAGACTCGTGGCGAAACCTTTGGTCCAATTTGAGTACCTGTGTTTTTATACAAATACATGCCATTACAGCCTTATGTATTCTATGTAAGATTTGTAAGTTATTTGTAGCCAAATTTATATGTGTTGTGTATACTGTTGGGAGACATGCCTTACGTTGAATTAATATAATAATCACTTTTTATTATTTCTGTGAAATCTTAAAATAATGTGAAACTGTGAACCATTTCAGTGTTTTAATGTCTGTGGAAAAATAAAGAAACAACAGATTAATTTTCATATCTTTTTATCATGTTTTTAGATAAATTTTCTTTGGATAAAAATCCATTTTTTTCATAAATAGTAAGAATTACACAGGCTGACACAGCACACCATTAAAACGTAAGTTAAACTGAGGTAACGGAGACAAGCACATCAGTTAAAGACAGTTCTCAAATGACTTTTCCATTTTTAAGTGGATTTTTTCATTAAATTCTTGCATCTTCACATAACTAAATACTGTTTTGTTCCTTTTTTACAAATCTCTGAATGCAAAGTTATGATTATTTTTTTAAATTCAACCTCTTTCACACATGGAGTACATGAATGTTCTCTACACAAATATTTTCTACCTCAAAAAAGTTATAAATATTCATAATGGAATCATATTTCTGGGACTTCTTTCTACCATAATGCTCTTGTTCAATAAAATGAATAAATTCTGACGATACAAAAAAGATGGAAAGATAAATTAGTGTCATCAATAAGTTAACTTCAGACATGACTATGTTTATTTTGGATAAGCAGCCTGTGTATTCAGACAGTAATAAATACATAAATGATCAAAATTACTATGCGATTCAAACAAAAAAAACGACAAGACTGACCATACTGAGAGAAGGTCACGCCTCTATGCATTATAAACAAAACAAACTAACGGAAATGGTCATGTGATAAGACAAATATTTATAGATATATATATATATATACAAACAATAAAATGACTGTGAGTATGGCATCTTCATACAAAGAGTTCACCGTGAAATTACATGGTTACAAGTTTTCCGGAATTTTCCGAAGTCTGGATTTTTCCAGGTTAAGATTTCCTGTTGTTTGGAAATTTTCAACTTTTACCCATGAAATTATCCTGACTATTTTTGAACAATATAATTTAAAACAGATTTCAATCAAACATTCATTACACAGACGGGGACATGAATGTAATACTACCATATAAAATTATCATCTCAATATAATATTTTCCAATTACTTAATATTGTTGTAGCAATTTAAATTTTTGACGCACTATGTGCGTCAATTGAGTGCATTTTCTCGTATTAGTAAGTACAACAGCGAAACGAAAGTATTTCGAGATATCTTTCTTACACTGAAAACCGTTAGATTAGACTTGATCATTTGTAGTTATTAAACATATTTTTGATATTCTTGTTGAAATTATTTTCATATGAACAAAACTATAGCATACATAATGTAATGGCCCTTGGTTTTATAGAAAGAAAATTAGTGACGATGATATAATTTTATTGACTGTATGTCATAGTCAGTATAGACACCACAATGTTATCAAAAGAACTTATTCTTATGTGACAAATTGTCACTGAGGTTTTACGCCGTTTTTCAACATTTGTTCGGTTATATACGGCGGCCAGTTCACCTAACTAGTTTTCCTGGACTGTATACTGACCAGCACTAACTTACCCTTCCACAAGGAGCCTGCAACTTCTCAACATATGGAGGAAAATCGACATTTTTGTCAAATTTTTAATTTTCGTAGACACACATAAATATAGATGAATAAAAGGTTTGATACTATATGCAATGAATCTAGTTTTATTGTGTAAATTATTTATGTTCGAGGGTACTTTCTAAGAAGCCTTGCTGATTAGATTACACTTGTGTCATGAATATAGTATCATATAACTGGTTGTGAACTAATCAAAGGTTTAAATACATCCATATTGTCTATCAGATATAGGCAGAATTTATACGAGCGTACAAGTGATCAGTTGTTACTCTGATGATTGCAGTCCTGCATGAATATATACCTAGGTACACTGGTATGATACCAAAAGAAAACACAGATATAATTGACGATAGAAAATGTGTTAACTTACTTTTGAACTCAAAAACAGTTACGTAAAACGTTACTTACAACGGTAACCAAATACACAAATGTACTGGTAAATTTCTGGAAAATACAAAAAATCATTAATTAGTATTATGTGTAATTATTTAATGGTTTTCTTTCAGCATTTTGAAACTTAAGGAAAAGTTAAAAGTTTACTTGACTGCCGTTCTAGACACAGACTTGCATACTGTTCTATGAATGAACCACGACTTACTTCGCACCAATATACCAGTATACCGAAACATCCCTAATAAGGCCTAAAAGGTTTGTGTCCGGTTAACAAATATTTTACTCATAAGTTTTTACGGCATCCAAATCTTAGTTCTACATTGTAATTTTCACAAAAAAGACCATAAAATAAAAAAAATCCCTACCTACCGACCCATATCTTTTTGTTTGTGTATTCGGAAACAATCATTCTTTGTTTCGGCCTAATTATGATCAAATACAGAAATATTTGAATTAATCATACCCTATTGTTTATAAACAAAATAATTATTTTCGCAGAATTGTTTACGGTTTCTGTACATAAATGATAGATTCATTCCTGCTACGCCATTATGATTCAGCCAATGAAACGTCCTCTTACAAACAAATTACGGGACAAAGGTCATTGTATCATGATATTTGAAGTTTCAATCATGCGACGATTTTTGTGAATTGAACGTGAATGGAACGTTCCTGGATTACATATTTGCGCTGAATCAATGTATTTTAGTAATATTTATAGTCAGCATGCGTTTTCATTACTGTACCTGTTGTTTTAAGTTGTATTTAGTATGGTAATTCTGATCATTTTTGGTGTTGCGATGTCGCGTTCGACTAAACGAAATTGAGGGTTTTTCGAAGGAAAAAAATAAAATTCCTGCTTCATCGTTTTGAAATGGACTAAATGTTTATTGGTTATGTGTAGCACAATGTATTAGCTATCTGTAGACACCAGTTATTAGAAATTTGAGCGATCTATTGAAAAGTCATGTAGTGTTAAACAAACTTGGTACAGAATCTGCCATTATACACCATCCCTTCAACGTGCTAGCCCCCTATGTGATGACTTACTTCTTAGTTCATCAGAACCAAAGGGTCAGGATGGGCTGTTAGGATGGTAGGAGGATGCTCCGGCGTCCGGCGTCAACAATGATCTTCTCCTCTGAAACTACTGGTCAGATTTACTTAAAATGTGTTGTGTAGAATCCTTATGACGTTCTAACTGCAAAATGTGCTCCTATTATACCAGTTGATCCATTTTAGGGGTAGTATTTTTAAGTATTTTGAACTTTTTTATAATATAAAAAAATGATCTTTGTAAATACAACCGTATTGCATAATTACTCATATATAATATTACATCTAATTGTTGATCATTTTTAAATATTTGTATGGTCCTATGTGTTGGTTGGATTCTGTGTTAGAGGAGTTGAATTAAGGGAAAATAATATTTTGAGAAAGGTAGAACGTTTAATTTGTGTTTTTTTCCAGGAGTTTTGTTTATATTCATATTTCTGATCAAATCTAAATAATTGCGTTACTAAATAACTTGATGTGGTTAAAACATTGGTTTATCCTGTACAACAGATGATGACGTGCATGTAATTTTGGTTCACAATTATAAGTACAATAAAACCTCGTTATTTCGAGGAGTCATCGAAACAGACTAGATGCTTGATATAAATGTGGTGCTCGTGATATCGATGCTCATAATAATGAGGTTTTACTGTATTCAAAATATGACTTACTAAATGATCAGAGAATAAATTCATTGAAAAGTAGCATTCTTCTGTTAGCATTTTAATTTTCATAATATCTATATAAGATACGATCCATAGTCAACCTCTAGTAACCAGCTAATTATCTGATTAGCTTAACTTAGAGCGCACCAGAATGAATATATGAACATTCAATAACATTGAGGTTCGCCGCATTACAGCGGCAATGTATATTTCAATTATTCACTATAAAACAGTAAAAAGAGAGTTAAATCCAGTTCAAAACGAAGAAAAACTCATACATGCCGTTCTGAAGGCATGGGAACGGGAAAATATTCTGTATCGAAACCCTTTACGAATCGCGCTGTTTTAACACCCAATCTATCTAATTCGGATACATTATTGTGTGTATATAGATGTTAGATTCTATTTCAAAAATGCTCATGTAATGCCAACACAATACTTACAGTCAATCCTTTTAGTAAACACTTCAATTTTTTCTCTCTGTCTCCATTTTTACATATGGATAAAAATGATACTGTAAGAAAAGCATTAATATATAGTTACTGATTTCTTCTTACTCAACACAATTGCTCAAAGAAATCTAAATATTTGAGTAACGTTAATAGACTATTATTACAAATTGAAGGGGAAAATTGACAACCTCCATGATTTTCTGTGAATGGAATTATGACCACCTATTGAGGAAATTATGACTAAATTGTTCTGCTGAAGGGATTTTGATCACGATGTCATCTTATAACCAAGGGTATTTTCACCAATGTCATTTTGAGCGTTCCCCTCATATTACACTATTTTTACGCACAGAAATAGTTTTTTAGAAGCATTGTCATTATAATGCAAAATTTATAATTGGAATGGATATAAACTAATGACGTGTTTGCTAAAATATTCCTCTTGTATTTACTAGTTACTACCTATGGGTTATCGTAGATGATTAGAATTATTTCGATACAGTCTGGAAACATCGGTCTTCTGAAAATACTGAATATGATACTTCCATCTCTTATAACAATTAGGAATTTAAAATCAAGCATTTTTATGAATTGTTGCAACATAAAAATACATGTTTAGTCTTAATCCAGAAACAGTTGTTTCATTGTGGTATATTGTCAAGTTATTTGATAAGAATCTGCGATTAAAACAAACAGGAAATAATTATGAATGATTTAGAGAATTTGAAATTTACATCCTCACGTTGTCAGGTTAAACGCAATACACACGAGACATAATAATTAGGCCGTAGCTTTAAAACCGTCCAACCAAAGATGGTCACGTGATTGATACTAATGCTATACATATATACATTTTTCTTCATATGGAAAACCTTAACATATCTTCTAGCGAATAAACGCAATACTTGTACTTATATTCTAGATACACGTTATAGTATAACAACAGTCGAAGAAGATTCTTTATAATGTACATTAGATGAAAAATGACATAAATTAGAGCGTTGTCTTTCATAATAAAGAATCATCGTCTACGACGTTTTTGTTTGAAAGTTTAACATAAAATAGCTGACAATAGCGGAACTGCATTATAGATTCCGCAGGCGGATAAAGGGATATAAATCAGCACCATGCCCATCGGATTTGATCAAATTGTTTCTTTCAAGGTATTATAAATAAAAAGCAGGAGTACGTTAGCTTAACCATGATTGTAAAAATTTTGTTCATACAACTGGATGTGTATTATGATATGCTTTTACGCCCTTCAATATTTGACATTTAAGCACTATTGAAATATAAAGAATAACGTCAGAAGGAACTATGCTTTTAACTTTCAAGAACGATAAACGACAGTACACGAATATCCGGTATTTTACACTACCGAATAGTGTTAATCAATACTGGAATTTAGTTCATACCTTTAAGGTATTTCAATCCCGTGACTGAAAACGACAGTAGGGGTCATTGTCAACGAGGAAGATGGCGTTTGGAGGGCGTTCTCTAATGAAGATGTCGGAAGAAACATTTGATTTTGTGTGTAATACGTGTGAACGAGTCAATAAGACAACGGAAGCTGTCAAATATTGCATAGAGTGTAGTGAATATTTTTGTCAATCATGTATCGAGGCACACAAGATGTTCTCTGCTCTGAAGAGCCACAATCTTATGGATGTTGATCAAGCAAACCAAGCGGCCAGTCAGCAGTCTGCAAGATTACCAGAATTTCCTACAGAACGATGTAACATTCATAAAGGAAAAGTCGTTGATATGTATTGTGAAGACCACGATGTTGTTGGATGTTACGTTTGTATTGCAAAAGACCACAAGTGAGTATTATGCTCCTTAGAGTTTTCATGTTTAAATAATCTATTGCTAACACATAAATTTACTATAGCAAAATATAGACCTATAATAGCAGATAAAAAAACGTCCAATGAAATATTTTGTCATATTTGCATACATGTCTAAAACGAAAGTAGAAAATTCCGGGGCAATGTTTGCCTGACTTACAATCCTAAAATTGATCTTTTAGACAAATTTGATTATAACACGTAAATGCTGACATTCTTGTGGTGATAATGTTGCCTCGGTACTCATTGTGTTGTCTCGTTTATACTTGTAATTGTACTTCTTTGTAAAATATGTCTTCATGTGATCATGAACAGTGTTTTGTAAGTAAACTTGTAAAGTTGTGATACACTTTAATATGTGATTAGATACATTATGTAGACCTTTTTATGATTCATGTTTGAGCGCGTTATCAAGGTAGCTTCACTTCACAAATTGATCATGATTGCATTAATTAAACTGACCGTGTTGAACATAGTTTTATCATTCATCCATACTTACCTTAGAATTACTACTGTATGGTTGAAATTGAAAACATTATCCTAATACTGATTTCAACGCTTAAACTCTTAAGCGATTAATTAGTGTTGCTTTATGATTTTCTTTTTTTTATCATTTTCTTACGTTAATTAAATTTGAAACAGGTTGAAAAAAAAACAGGTACAATAAAAGCCACAATAACAGTGTAGAGATGTAAAATTATTAGAATTGATGAAACAAACTTTTATGTATATAAATAATTCAATTTTTAAACATACATGTATGCATGGTTTTGATTCGCAAGAAATCAAGTATAATGTAATTACTAAAATTTCAGGTCTTGTAAGGACAGCCATATTCATTCCGTACCAGATATGATCGACACCATAATTAAGTTGTCTAACACCAAACAGACACAGAGTCTCCTTAAAGATATGGTAGTGTCCTTGCAAAATCACAGCAAATGTAAAGATACCCAACTTCAAACGCTGCATAAAGCAAAGAAAGAAACACTTGATAAAGTCCAAACTTTTCACAAAGCATTAGAAACTATCCTGAGAAAAGCTGCAAAATCTTCAAGGAACGAAATTGAAATTGCCTTCAAGGAACTAGAAAAGGAGATATTAAATGAAAAGCGTTCTGTTGATAACACCAGTGAAGAACTGCAGGCGACTGATGACACACTGAAGCAATCAGAAGGAAACAGGGCTCAACGTTTTGTTTGTACAAAACTCGCTGACAAAAAGTTAATGGAAGCGGATAAAGTGAGGTCCAAGCAAGACTTACTTCAAAACACAGACGTTCAAATAACATTTACTGAAAACAAATCATTGATGGATTATATGAAAGATTTAAATAGTATTGGACGTGTGGAGAAATACCGAGAGCAGAAATGCAACAGAAAACTGAAGCACGATCTTTACAAAATCAAGAGAAGTCATGATATAACCATAAAGATGATAGATGATACTAAAACCTGTCGGTCCTATGGATGTTGTCTGACTGATGATGATAAATTACTTGTCTCTGATTGCTCAAATAAGAAACTCAAACTGATTGACATACAGAAGATGTCCGTTGTTGACTGTTGTACTTTAGATTGTAATCCCTATGGTGTATGTTGTGCAAGTAAACATGAAGTTGCTGTTGCATGTGTTAATGAGAACAAGATCCAGTTTGTTTCCATTCAGAATAAGATGACCATTACAAGACGCATTAAAATGTCCCATGCTTGTTATGGTATTGCGTACAAGGATGATAGGCTCTATGTGACGAATGGTTTTGATCTACTCTATATTTATAATATGGCTGGAACCCTGCTTAAGAAAATTTCAGAAGACAATGCTGGAAACAATCTGTTCATTAACAGCAGACATGTAACTTTCAATAAAACTGGAGACAGACTGTTTGTTGGAAGTGGACGCAACAATGGAATTGTTTGTTTTGATGGGAATGGAAATTACTTGTCAACTATAATAGTTACTGACATAATGTTTGCAGATGGTGTATGTGTAGATGGTAGTGGAAACATATTTGTTGTCGGGTACAATTCTAACAACGTTGTACAATTTAATGAGGATGGGAAGAAACATGGTGAAGTCGTGAGGGAAGAAGATGGATTGTGGTCTCCTATGTCTGTATGTTTTCATCCGGAGATGAATAGAATGTTTGTTACCAATTCTGCTGGATTGAAAATGTTTGAATTTGAGTAACCGTACATACTGTGATAACAGATGAATCAGACGTGTGTGTAAATAGTTATAAAAGAAGATTATTAGTAAAGTTGATCAATAGAATGCATATTCTGCATTTCTTACTTCGTAATGTTTGTTCTCAAATAATTATTTGTTTCTTCGGTTTGTATTCATGTTACGTTTGGCTTTTTGTCGGAGAATTTTGATAATTTTGATAAAGAAATTTTAAGTACTTTAACAATTATTAGTGGTTAAAAGATTAATGTTGTAAATATGTGATTTTTAATACGGCGGCAATTTTGATTTTGTATTGCATTTGCAGGTAAAAATAAGTACTTTAGCAATTACTGGTAGTTAAAAGAATAATGATGTAAATATACTGAACCAAAAAAAAAACTTTCGCGTGACTTTATTGGGACTGTTTCCACACAGGTGTATATTAACAGTTTTAACGTAGGGACGACGTGCACGTAAATTGGTCTCAGCCAAACGATTTCGTACCGTTTGAGTGGAAATCCTGGGGGTATGAGTATCTGGGGTGACAGACGCTGTAGCTGTTGCAGTTAAAACACGAATTCGTAAATGTTGGTTTAAAATATAGCGGTTTTGCGCCGGTGTGGTCGCACGTGGTCTACATGGAAGATCTTCCGTGATTCCGGTCTGCACAAACCAGCGTCTCAGACTTCTAACTGACTGCTTAGATGATCCAACGTGCGCAGTACCCTCTTCCGTTGAAACTCCAGCCTCTAATGGCTCTCTCTCTTAAATGTTTTGCAATTCGAGACATTAAAATTTTGCCCAAATTTTATCGATATAAAGTTGTTTAGATATTTTTATGACTGAAGTCATCAAGTGAAATAAAAGTATTTATTTTTACACGTGGAAACGAATATCGCATGATATCACATAATATCGTTCGACATGAGGTGATTATCTGACCGGTTTTCCCAAACTAAGACGTCAGTGTTAACTGCTACCCATACACATTTTTCTACATTATGTATTTAACCTATTTATTTACTTTGCGAAAGTTTCTTTTTTGGTTCAGTATATATGATTTTTAAACGGCGGCGACGACGGGGTAATTATTGATTTGAAGACATGACTCTACCTTGTGAGAGAAAAAGTTTGGTAACAATTACAATGGTGTGTTTGTTTTATAATAGTATCTTCAGATCAGTCAAACTCGAATATAAATAGAAAAGAAGATTATGTTTAAAAGTTAAGCGACAGGATGCATGTCCTGTATTCTTGAGTGATTTTGTTCTCAAATAATTATTTGTTGGATCGTATAAATGTAAATAGTCTTTGTCAGCATCTTCTTTTAAAGTTGAACAAACAATGACACGTTTTTATTTAACCATGCATTTTTGTATGTTTATAAATATGTATCTTAAGGACTTAAAAGTGTTCATGAAAATAGTTTTTTAAAACACGAAGTCAGAATCATGCTAATGTGAAGTTCTACCATCAATTAGACGTAGAAGTACTTTGATCATTATCATTTCAATCTGTTTGTCTAATCATTCATATTCACATATTAGTACTTGTATAATTATTCAGTATTTGGTGCGCAATTTCTGTTTTGGTTTAGGCCTTGGCTGTGATCCAGTGGTTGGTCCGTTGGACTTGTAATCCGGAGATCCGGGTTCAAATCTTAGCCATGGCAGATCATACTCTTCCTTGAAAATTTGACAAAAATTTGCTCCTTGTGGAAGGATAAGTTAGTACTGGTTAGTTTACAGTCCAGGAAAACTGGTTAGGTGAACTGGTCGCTGTATATAACTAAAAATTGTTGATAAACAGCGTTAAACCTCAGTGACAATAAGTAAAATAAAAACAAGCAAAATATGTTGTGGTTCATACCGTACGACAACTGATGCCTTTCATTGAATTTTTGAGTGCTTTTTGAATTTTAAGGGAGGTAACCTGAAGTCATGTTTACATTAATATTCCTACTGTATGTGGTAGTTACTTCCCTTGTATTACTATCCATTGATCAGAATTGTTTGAATTTGAAAAACAAGATTATCAGGAAATTCAGCATTATATTAGACTGGTATTTATAATGTACTTTGGTCAATTACAAGATAAAGCACGATATGATTCAAACATCAATGGGGCATGCATATATCGTGTAATGCATTTATTTTCTTGTCTAGTAACTGTCATCAATGTGAACGTTTGTTTTCGTTTCTATGAACCTGAATTTCCACTTTTATCAGCCTTTATTTGGAGGTCAGTTTGTTCTAAATAATCAATGATAGTTTTTCAAAGAATGACCTTTATTCACAGGGCAACCTTCGTTCGAAGATGGCCACAAACAGGTTAGACTGTAGCCTACAGTATGCTTATCTGGTAATGATTAATTAGTAATTATGATATGGTCAACTGTTTTCAATGACTGGTTCATGTGAAAGACAATGTCACTGTTAAACTTAAAATCATATTGGGTCCAATATTCCAGACTCGTGGCGAAACATTTAGTCCAATTTGAGTACCTGTTATTTTTATACAAATACATGCTATTACAGCTTTATGTATTTTATGTAAGATTTATAAGTTATTTGTAGCCAAATTTATATGTATTGTGTATACTGTTGGGTGACATGCCTTATGTTGAATTAATATAATAATCACATTTTATTATTTCTGTGAAATCTTAAAATAACATGAAACTGTGAACTATTTCGGTATTTTAATGTATGTGGAAAAATAAAGAGACAACAGATTAATTTTCGTATCTTTTTATTATGTTTTTAGATAAATTTTCTTTGGATAAAAATCCCTTTTTTTCATAAATAGTAAGAATTACACAGGCTGACACAGCACACCATTAAAACGTAAGTTAAACTGAGGTAACGGAGACAAGCACATCAGTAAAAGACAGTTCTCAAATGATTGTTTCCATCTTTTTAAGTGGATTTTTTCATCAAATTCTTGTTACTCACATAACTAAATACTGATTTATTCCTTTTTTACAAATCTCTGAATGCAAAGTTGATTATTATTTTTTAAATTCAAGCTCTTTCACGCTTGGAGTACATGAATGGTCTCTACACAAATATTTTCTATCTCAAAAAAGTTATAAATATTCATAAATGGAATCATATTTCAGGGACTTCTTTCAACCATAATGCTCTTGTACAATAAAATGAATAAATTCTGACGATACAAAAAAGATGGAAAGATAAATTGGTGTCATCAAATAAGTTAACTTCAGACATGACTATGTTTATGTTGGATAAGCAGCCTGTGTATTCAGACAGTAATAAATACATAAATGGTCAAAATTACCATGCGATTCAAACAAAAAACGACAAGACTGACCATACTGAGAGAAGGTCACGCCTCTATACATTATAAACAAAATGAACTAACAGAAATGGTCATGTGATGGACAAATAATTATAGATATGTATATATATACAAACAATAAAATGACTGTGATTATGGCATCTTCATACCAAGAGTTCACCGTGAAATTACATGGTTACCAGTTTTCCGGAATTTTCTGAAATCTGGTTTTTCCAGGTCCAGACCCTACTGTTGTTTTATTGTTTCCGCAGCACCGAGGTTAAGATTTCCTGTTGTTTGGAAATTTTCAACTTTTACCCATGAAATTATCCTGACTATGTTTGAACAATATAATTGAAAACAGATTTCAATCAAACAATCATTACACAGACGAGAAACGAATATAATATCACCATAAAAAATTATCATCTCAATATAATATTTTCCAAATAATTGTTGTAGCAATTTAAATTTTCAATTCCTTGAGTGGTCTTAAATTATAGCTGCATGAAAGGTGTCCTTTAAACAAAGTTGACCGAATAAGTTTCAATATAAATACCTAAGACTAAATTTAATTTCAAGAAAACGTGTTATGAAAGAAGTTCAAAATGCATACTTTAATATTTTCTCCATTGCTTCATAGTCATTAAGACTACAACTTTTTCAGCACACTCATACACAGAAATGTGACAGTTGTGTACAAATTTTGACATAAAATGCTAGCCAACACCATCATATGAGTATACTCTAGTGAATGTTCTATTTTGTGGCATTCAACATACAGCACAATTACACGCACACTGAGAACAGACTAGACCAAATTTCAGACAAATTACAATAAAAAAAAATGGTAAAATATTGTGAAAAGTTTGCGCTTTAAACATTACGACCAAGTTTTCAGACCTATAATTAACAAGCTGAACAATCTAACAAGTGCTTTATTGGAGAAGAAAATATGATTAAACAGGTTAATTTGGCCCTTCTTTAAAGGTCAATATTTATAATAACTTCACCTGGTCATAGATGGCAAAACTGATAATGTGTGAAAAAGGCTTATACACATTGAATCTTTGATTTTGTGATGTGAAACAACACTGACATCACTGTTATAGGGTACTGTTTTGTTCGATTTAGCAAATTACATTTAAGTGCTTCTCAACAGATAACTGCTTTGTTTAATATATATGACTAACAGAGAGAAATAAAACACTTTTCTAAAACATAAAATAGCCAACATTCAATGAAAAAATGTTTTATATAAAACTTCCTGTATTCTTTTTAAACAGCATTGATACAAGGTTTAATGAAAATATTCAAATACTGGCAGAATGTATGTTTAGAATGGAATTTAGCTGTTAAATACACAAGTAACAAAATAAAAGCCTACTCCATTTCAAAATTCAAATAATACAACCTCTATTCATAGGACATATATAAGATAAACAACAATTCTCATTGGTTCATTAATTTTCCCTTGATGCCCACACTAGTTTCTGATTGGTTGACATTTATCACCAGAAAGCACAAACATAATGCCCAACGAGCACTTCCTTCCCTTGGCACCAATCATGTAGCGCAAAAGGCGATCGTAACAACACAAGTCTGTTGGAAGAAAAACATCACTCGAAACTTTCCGAAACCGTAGTTCAGGTATTGTCCCATTTCCAATTGCTGTAAAGGTAGATAACGAGTTCGTAGGTCGCCATCATTGTAGCAGTGTTGGGTATTTGTCGAACTAGTTGAGTAGCAAGACCACGATATAATCCACGGTAACCTTCCTCCTTACTGACCAGCAGTAGAGTTTGGAAGAAAGATCTATACTTGTTCCCTTCTTCCCTAAGTCTGGTGCGCACAACTTCTGCAATTTAATTTATACTGCAAAATTAAAAATGCTTGTTTTTTCTAACTATCTGGACCAAAGGATTTTACTAACACTGTTTATGTTATCAGTAAAGCTAAATTATAAACAATGTATTATAAATGTAATTAACACAGAACTATAGTTAAGTTTTATAAACATGTACATGTGCATTAACAATGAACTTTTCCTGTGAAAGAATGGGTGTGTTTGCATTCATCTAAATTTTGTACTTACCGTGTGGATATGCAATGCAGGTAGCACATGTTTTTGAGCAAGCACCAGCAAACATGAACTTAAGAAAGTCTAAATAGGATCGCTCATCAGTGTTTGAGGAATGACTCTTTTCTAATAACTGAGCTTTAATTGACTCATAGATCACAAAATGAATCACAGTTTCTGTAACGCCGACGTATGAGGCACTAATTCCTTTGTAGAATCCGAAGAAACCATCTTGGGCATATATTCTTCGAATACATTGTCTTGTGGTTAGACTGTCGTTTTTCCTGCAACGATACAAAAAAAAAATACAACTGAATGAATGGAATTAAAAATCATAGACAGTGGGGGATGTACCTGCATTGTATAGCAGTCACCATAACAAACATGCCACAGACTGAGGTATCACAACAGCAGAAAGTACAGAAAGCAATACAGACTAGGCCAAAAAGACTTGTTTCCGCAACCAGCTCTGAAAAAGATAGGGTAAGCAGGAAGGGATTCATTATTTATATTTCTTTATTCCAGAATATGAGTGACATTATTTCTGTTTTGCGAAACTATAATTTGACCAAACAAATCATAGGGTCAGTGTCAAAAAATAGGGTCAGTCGGGGTAACAATCTATTTTTTTGGCCTTAGTTGGTCTAGTGTATGTTATTTTCTTATTCATTAAAAGAACTCAACTGCAGATAGATATTGGTAATGAGAGAAAATCAGTTCTTTGTAGCATGTTGTATAAGCTCACACCAACGATGAAGGCTAGGCGGAAATCCAATGAGTTAACAAGAAAGCTTCCTTTGGGTGCAAAGAACAAAATGTTGGCAAGAATAGTTTTATTAGTACAGGGCTTTAACATGCATAATAACAGTATAAATGACAATTAAGAAGACTTTGGTATATATAGTTAACATAATGAGTAAACAAGTATATGAAAAGTTCAATGGTATGAAGTATGTACATCATCTTAAAAAACAACCTTTTCCTTCTATACAAAAAACATACCCCTCCAGCACTAAGTGCTCTTTTCATCAAAACGTTTGCCAAGAAAGCATAATTTGATAGTTATATCATTCAGCATCCAAAGAACCATACCACTTTATTACCCACCGTACACTAGTCATTGGTAATCAACTGAGTACTTTTGCTATCAAGGACATTTCTATATAGATTTATTCATCCATCTAACTAAGAAATAACTGTCCCATTACCCGGAATGTTTTCAGGCAGTTTGCCAAAAATTGAAGACATACTGACATAGTCGAAAGACTATTTTTACATTAAGCATACCACTTGCCTCGGAAGAAAATCTCAAAAACAAGGTACTTAGGCCAGACAAAACAGACCAGAAATTTAAGCCATTACAAATGGTCCCAATTTCCTTGACATTTCGTGACTTGGTAACTTTGTCCACTTTGGCAGGTTTAACTGTCAAGAAGATTATTTTAAACGAATATAATCCAAAGCAAACAATAACTTTACTATTTTATTTGAATTAATTCAATTAAATAATATCTAAAACAAAACATTAACTAGTAAAATGCAGTGATAGTGGACTGAAATGTAATGAATGATCAGATAAAGTGAAATAATTACTATAGCAACCACCTCAATATTAGGACCACCTTGTTATAACAGCCACTTATTTTCAGATCCTTCCAATAACTACCCTACAATTCAACTTGTTTATGAAACTACCTAATTATTACTTTTTTGGGGTCCTGAAGGTGGCCTCATTATTGAGGGTTTACCATATTTAAATGGCCATATAGTATCCATAATTTCAAAGCAATTTAAGGCAAGGTGTCAATTAAAAATTCATCAGGAAATTAAATCAAACATTTACTAGCCTAACTCCCTGGAAGTTAACTTCTGGTACATTTTAACCGATTTAGATTTAGCTGATCAGACAAGTAGTATTTCCCATCATTAAGTAGTACAGGGCTAGAGCATGATACAGAAATATCTTCCAGACAAAAAAATTCAAGGTAGAAAGCTTTATATAAGTGAAACACAATGATATCAGTGTGAAGGACAAAATGATACTACAGAAATAAACGACATAATGTAAAGCCAAAGACACAATGATACATATCTATGGTTTCTTTGACCGATATTACAGTAATCAACTAGTTTCTCTTTGGTGCATATGCTAATACTGTCCCGACCTGATGGAAAATTTCCATCATTTGCCAAAGCAACCTTACCTCTAATAAGATTCAAAATAGTCAAATCAAAGAATTATATCATAGTTTAAACAAGACGTAGACCATTGTGAAAATGCAGAACAATAACACCAACCATAGTAGACAATAAGATAAGTATGATAAAATAAGCAAATTAATCAAGAAATGATTATCATTAGTGCAAGTACTATACTGATAAAATATCATTTTTGGAGAACACATGTAGCAAGCTTAACTCAAAAATTTTGAAGCATGTCGCATGGACATCATCAAAGTCAAGTTAAATGATTTTCACATGGGTTGAAGTTATAGATTTTCAAAAACCGGAATCTTAACCTTGGTGCTGTGTAAGTAATAAAATTTATTAAAAACCAGGAGGGTCCAGACCTGGAAAAAAACTCGAAGTTCTGGAAAATTCCAGAAAACTTTTAACCATGATTTCATCAAACTGAAGCAAATCTGTCCTACCAATGACAGATTAATAAAAACTTTGTTAAACAAATCTAGCTTTGACCAAGTGAATACAAACTTCCTGCTAGGACCAGAAAAAATGGCTGTGTTTCTGGTAAACCAACTAACCACATTTTTTGAAGCCCTGAAGTTTCCAACAGAAAAAAACTTCGTAAAAAGTGCAGCCAATAGTGGTATTTAGAAAATATTCAGGAATAAATTGTGCCTCAAGGTACGAAAAATATCCATAGAAAAAACAATTAGATAAGAAGTTTTGACCTACTGGGATATCGTAGTGACTCAACCTTTTATTTAAGTTAAACAGTACTATCAGACAACGATTTGTACATGACACATCAAATACAGGGCCACAAAAACAAGCCCATGACACAAATATATAGAAGATATAATTCAGGACATTTGGAGATAAGACCCCAACAAAATGTCTTCAGTTTTGTCGAGTCATACCTCAAAGTTTTTCTTTTAATTTCTGAGATCTGACAAATGAGGTTTGGAACATATTACTTGCAAGCATGACGTCAATATTAAAAATGTTTCAATATTGTTGTCTAGTAATTAAATACAGTTGTTTTGATAAGTCGATCATCACTACACAATTTTGTACTTTCCCATGTTTACTACAAGACGGTGCACTTGGCTCAGATCCATCATCCATGTTTATTCCCCAAACTTTCTTCAGGATATCAATTTAAATAAAGGTTAAATGATAAGGATGTAAACAAACATACAGTTAACTCATATAAAACTCAGACATTATTAAGGCAACTATTTATTCATTTCAAATCATTGTTTCTTAATGGCTCAACATTGCTTCTGGCAGATTTATGTGCACTGGCATAGCATTAAACACTTGTAATTCATTGGCAGATATGTAAGCAAATTAAAAATAATCTCCTTTATTATTGAAGACAGACATTACTCTTTCTCAACAGACACAAGTTAAAACAAATTTCATTAATTGCATGAATAACTATCAAGGTCATAAAAGAAAATTATCAACCTGCATCAACATAAAGACTGTAGAAAACTATAAACAAGTCAAGAGTTCACCAACATTAACATAAATCATTTGTTACTTAGGATAATTAAAACCGTTATTACAATTAGTACATATGTTGTTCATTCTTCAAGTCGATGCTCAACAAGTGATTTGGGGGGAACTGATAAAGGGATAAAATTTGGCCACATCCCCCCCTCAGAAAAGTAAGGTTTCTACCAAAAAATAAAAAAAAATCCATAGGACATAGGATATTTTTTGGTAAAAAAAGAACATAAAATTGACCAATAGAATAGCTTTTTTTGTCTGTTAGATCAAAACCTTTTAATAATTACATACTGGCGGGATATGTATGCTACGTCACATTAATTTTCCAATATTTCTAAAAATGCTTCTTTCCCCTTTCTATGCCCCACCCACCGTTATTTAATGATACAAATCAAATGACTCGAAAAACCATCTATAAACTCCCCCTCTATTGCTAACCCAACATATATATGTATGCATATCTATATTGCCAAAAATGAGCTGATGTGACGTCATATAAAACAAACAGGTGTTACACCAGAGGAGCCAGTTTTAGAGGTTCTTGCCATGCTGAGTAAAACAAAGCATTTTATAGTTTTCCTAACTTAGGGGTATGATTACATAAATACTTGAGGGGAGGAAATTTTGCCTTAAACACCAAACAGAACATCATTTTTGAGCAGATCTAGACTGCTTCTGCAGATTTAGACTGGTTCTGGACACCAGCACTAAGGATAAAGAAAGAAATCCTCGAATATGTGGAAAAATCACACCCCTGCTTAATGCAAAACCAAATGCAAAAAAATGAGATTTTTCAAATCACAAATAATGAAAACCCTATAAAGAACATTTATTATAGAGGTTTGTATACAAGATTCAGTTCAGTCCATAAATCTGTATCATCATGTAAGAAACACGTGTCTCCAGGTTACCTATTCCATGAGTCACGTGTCTACAGGTTATGAAGTATAACACAATTGCTGTTAGTACTATTAGCTGAAGTATGTATGGTAGGAGGTTAACATATGAAAAACAACAACATTAGCTCATTCACCTTTTTATACCAGGATGATACTCATATACATTGACCTAGAAATCAATATATTCATTTTCCAGTTCAAGTGGTAACTTGTAAACACATTATGGGGCTTTTAAGAAATATACATCAAAGCAAGACACATAATATGATATAATATCGACAGTGAGCATTTGTACTTTGACAGTAAAAGTTAATTAAACGCAAACATTGTCTTCTTCGGGGCGAGTGTTGACTTACCATGCACCATGAACAAGGTTTTCATTTTGTGTTAAAAATGTTATTTTTTGGTATTATTCCAAGACTTTTTTCACAATTTTTAGTAGCCTTTTCTTATCACATCACACAAAACAACAAAAAAGGGGTACAAGAAACAAACTTACTTCTGGTCCAGTTGTAACCTTGTTTTAATCATCCAAATGGGATTAGTGGTTGTGCAAGCTGTAACACCTGAAATATAAACGAATCGTAAACTGTCCAACTGTATCATAAGATTGCATAAACATTAGCACATGATGAAAAAAAAAAACAACTGAAGTCAGTAATTATAAACATAAACAATGCAAAAATTTGAATAAATGAAACAGGCTGTACATGAATGTTCTATAATTTATGCATGAAATCGATGAATGTAATTATGTATGAATGCCAATTGTTTCACTAAATAAGCGAGGCTGCGGGTCATAGGAACGTGCATTAAAATCAACTTTGTTAACTGGTGAAACAGAGTCAGATTATGTGAAGAAGCAGTTATAAAAAAAGTTTTGCAGAAAACCTTTGAAAGAATATCATTCATTAACTGTTTGAAATGATTAATGGCAATATTTATTCACAATAGTTTCCTAACTTGACGCGACCAACATCATAACACACTAACAGATATATATCATATGGTATGTATACAGGCAAATTCAATTAGATTACTATGTTTTCTGTCCACAATTATCATATCATAGGATATATTAACATAAAATTATAATAATGAACTTTTATGTTAACATGATCATAATACAGAATAATTTAATGTCAAGGTCATTTTACAATTGAATCCGTAATTTTATTCACTTTTGTGCGAAATACACTCAAAATCACTATACCAAATTTGTGGCTGGACAAGGGACAGAGCTTCAAACTTATTTCCAATCCGTACCCACAGCATAATTCTGACCTAGGTAACAAACCAATATTTTAACCAAAAGCAAGTTAATTTTGCCTTTGATATGCATAAAGAATCTGCATTGATGATAACATTAATAAAAGTGTACTTTAACCATAGATCAAGTTCAACAAATCTATTGAGCACTTAACAAACATGTATGCAACTCCTCCATTATTAAATAATTAATTCAGCCTTGAACATCAGAAACAAACAACTTTTAAACCACTATTAATTATCTGTCTCAACCACATGTAACATTGCCACCAAACCAAGTAAATTTACATCACTGACAGAATTAGGGCAATTTTAACATTATTTACCTACTGGGCCAATGGATACATCTTTGTGGATACATCCTTGTAATAGGGACACATTTGATAAATATCCATCAAAAAATATGTAAACATGAGCACAGAAGAACATTAAATGCTCCAGTTTCACTGCTAATGTATATTAATAACTTTATTTTATACAAGGAAAGTATTGTAGTCAAGACAGACAAGTGACAAATATTTGTACCAGCAAAAACCTCAAATTACAGTAAAACCTTCATACTGAGACCACCTTTGGGTAATGAAAAATCGGTCATTAATAATGAGGTCGTTAATAATGAGGTGGTCTCATTATCCAGCTGAATTATAAAGGAGTTACAGAAAGCTGGTCTGTAAATAAGTGGTTGTTATAAGGTGGTCATAATATTGAGGTGGTTGCAATGTGAGGTTTTAATGTATTCAGACACGTTCTGAAGAGCTGAATGGGTTAGGACCTTCAAACATGGTATGCAGATCACAATTCATACCTCCTATGTTTTTAAACATACACTTAAAATATGATAGAAAGACACTTAAGATTAAGTCAACCAAGAGAGTATGAATCACACATTTTGATAGGAAAACCTTGAGGACTCTATCAACTTATTAAGATTTTCACCACATACAGCTAGATTTGCTTAAAAAGTAAACCTACGACTTTAAAATTGATATTGGACCAATGGTAGACATTTTGGACAGTACAGGACAAAAAATGAATTTAACTGAGTCCACGTAACAACTGAACTAAGTACACGTGAAAACTTAACTGTGTCAACAGCGGTGTCATACACAGTGTTAAGTTTAAGGACAATTTAGTACATTTTAACCAGGTAATCGTGATTAGACACCACTAATTAATTATAGTGAAGTTCAAAAACATGTAAAAACTAGCGGTTGATAAGATTTCAATGTATAAGATTCAGTTAACAACCAGTTAGACAGTACAGTGATGGTATCATATATTTCACTGAACCAATTCAGCTGTTTAGCTTTGTGTCTAAAGAAGCAGGTGATTGAGTCAAGATTTCATGTTGATAAATCGTCAAGGAATGTTTCAATGCTTTATAAGAGTAAGTTTGAACACAGAAGACAATGGACTGTCACTGAACAAGAGGAATCACTAACTTAAAGACATCACATAACCAAACAGTATACAGTCAATCCTGTGAACAAATGCTACATTTGGGAAAGACAAAATGTGGTCTTTACTGACAGATGGTCTTTATTTGGAGGTCAGTTTGTTCTAAATAAACATATATCGTCTTCAAAAAATGACCATTATTCACAGGATGGCCTTTATTCCCAGGTGGCTGCAAATACAGACCCAATGGACTGAATGTTTATTTAAATTTTCATTAAAAATCAGAAGAATTTCACAGAACATGAGGGCCAGAATTTTTTTTAATTTTCCCAGACCTAATCAAATTTGTATTCAGAAGACTTAAGTTTGAACAGTATTTGGCATCAACTGGTAAGGGTGATTTTCACAAATGTAAGAACTATGTGATTTTTTGCATGTAGTATGTTTGTAAATGCATGAATTTCGTTCAATTTTATCAAATGACAGGGCAAATAAATTACTCTCCAGCAAGAGGTCAACAATTCAAAAGGTGAACTGATAACTTAGATAACATGTTTTTAGCACATATAAGGCCTAAAAAATAACTTAAAAATACAAGAATACCTGAAGGTTGGTGGGTGGGGGATGATAAAAATCACAATAATGGCTTCTTATGTAATTTTTGAAATAGTGTCAAAAGGATAACTTCTCCATTTTTAATTTCAACATAGAAACATGTTTATGTTTACTTGAGTATAAATACCCAATAAAAATGTTAGTAAACAGAATGTTTACATGGTACAATTATCAAACATCATTTTACAGAAATACCTGCACACCAGCCAACATGTATGAGTCACAGTACGCAGAGCTAGATGAATTGTTCACAAGTAGTTCAGCTAGCCCGCAGTCATTGATCAATAGACAGTAACATCTGCATATGGTACGACAAAAACAACAGATAAATCTTCCCCAGCTATTTCTTACAATTAAAATGAAAAAAAAAATGCAGCAAAAACATGCTTAGTGATATTTCCTCCATATTAAAACATGATAAAGAGATTTTCTCCAAATCAATAGCATTTTATCAATTGGTCCTGAGGGTGGTATCAATATTGAGGTTTTAGTGCATTTTAAACCCTATTATGTATTATTTCTAACCTTTTTTAAGCCATTGCGCAACAATGCTGATTTACATTTCTCTTAATAAAGCAAAGATTATTAAAATAGCTTCAGGAGGTAAAAGCAAAAATTCAGTCATAAGATTACATTTTGATACGGTTAAATCCTTGACCTGAACTCATAACGACCAAAGAATGAGGTCACGGCTACATTTAATTTCCAAAGATTACTAGAATGCTCAAAACAACTATGTACAGAGTTAAAACAGTGAACAGATTACATTGTGCCTTGTGGTCATTCTTCAACCTATATTTAAATCTACGACCAAATTAACCCTGATACAGAGACCTACTACAAACAAAAGCCAACAGCTTTTTTTCACCTTAAGGAAAGAGGTGAAGGGGGTCTTAGAAAGGGAAAAACATCACCTTGAAATTACAGGTGAAAACATTCTTTCCCTAATCAGTACCCCACCCCCCTAAAAAACGCTGAAAGTGGTAATTATTCACTCTCTACAGAAGTTTGCAAATTTGAATGTATATTTATCATTACTATTAACCTACATACTGTAAGGATTTATAACTGAATCCTGCTGCTTCTTCACATAAACTGTTTAACTGTAATACCAGTTTACAGCCAAATACTCAGAATAATTTTCAGGAAATAATGTACCATTTCTTCATTGAATGTTCTTCATACAGTTTTCTTTACAAACATTACATGGCTGTCAATACATATTTCTATACATTTTTGTCATTTCTTTAGATACTAGAAAACTTTTGTCAGTCTTAAATGCCTCAGACAATAACACATAAGGTCATTCAAGCAATGATGACACTCAAAAAAGGCAATCTCATATTCGTACAGACTCATGAATTACCGAATGTCAATATGTGTAATTGAATTGTTAGCACATAATATCAACCATTCCTAATACACTGTTAAAAATCCATGGATGCAAAATGAAATACATACATAATTGGCATTTAATATATATGTGATGTCACATGAAAAGAATGATGTCACAAATATTGTCAAGAGGTCATCTTGACATTACCTTAACCACTAGCGTAGGTCTATAATGCAAGCAGACCTTTGTTGGCGTTTTATTGATAAATCGTTACAAGATTTCCGCCTAGACTATTTTCAAGCGGCAACTCGGGTCTGGGGTCATGTGATCAATCGTCATAACATCTGAAAAAACGCTCAGTTGAAGCAAAGAACATTCCAAACACACCAAATAATGTCGTAACAAAACTTTTTTTGAAAAATCATGAAATAAGCAAACAAGACTGGTTTTAATCGAACTGCGTCTGTCAAGAAACTGGCAAATATTTCAATAAGCCAAAAATTTAATGCTAAAAAGCATGTACATAGGTTGAACTGTGTATCTGAATTTAACTAAATATATAAAAACAACATTATCATCAGACAACATCCAATCTAGCCTCAGGGAACAATTAAAACTTGAACGTAAACAACTATTTGTTTACATTACAAAATGTGGGTCATGACAGAGTTCATTCGAATATACACCAGAATTAATCAAAAAATTAAAATGAAAACATTTCCAGCTTAAATTGAAAAATTTTATGACTTCACAAAATGACTCAAAGCGAAATAAAAAAATTCCCACTTCATCAAAGTAAAAATCCAATTTAAAAATAGAAACATCTAATCCTTTCCATTCATTGAATTTTACAAAATCGATCAAAACCTTGTCAATGACTGAAGTAACCTTGAACACGTAACTCAGAAAAATCTAAGGTGAGTTGGCATTTCCAAAGCTCAGTAATTTCAAAATTATTTTCCTGACCAAAAATAGCTGATAATTGATCTTATTTTAAATATTTCATTATATTGTATAATAAAAAGGCAAAATTTTCCTCAAAAATTTCAGATGTAAAATATACATAATGTAATTCAATCAAGTGTGCTATGCATTGGTACATTAACTGCACGTAAAATAGATAAGATTTCTCTCACAGGGACTATGAAATGTGTTACATAAAAATCATTCACAAATCTAATAAACAAATGTTAAGATTGTATTGTTCTACATTAATCACAGATGGTCATTATGAATGGACAATAGCGCAAAAGTATGAATGGATTCTTGGATATTTGCCAGAAAATGGTTGAGTTTACAGTCAAAAGTTCGGAATTTTTAACATTAAAAAACTAAAACGTAATAAAATGACCTTGACATTCAAGTCAACATACACAATATTAAGTAATGACAATTTTAACAGGCAGTTGACATTGTGGATTCGCCAATTTAATCATTTTGCTTAAGGATGGTGAGCGTAATACAATATGGTATTCATAATTGTGACATATTTAATCTATGAGCATGCCAGCTGGTAACTATCAAAGGAAGGGATTTAATAAGTAAAAACGTAAACAAAAACAGAACTTTCAAAAATATTGCAAACTATGAATGTATGACATAATGACAAGTTACATATCATTTTAAACCAGTCATTATTGGTACATTTCAAAGCATCATTGACAATGGGAAAAATTCAAATTACAATTTGAGGTGATTGGTACAACTCTGTTTATACAAATTAATTCAACTGAATAAAAAGCTGAAGTCAATGAAAATTTGTAAACATACCCGCAGTGATGGCAGCCCCGATGTGTACAAAAGGCGTGTCTGGGTTGAGTACCGTGTTAAGGTAACGTTTGGAGTTGGCATAACAGAAAAAATATATAGCCCTGCAAATAAAAAGGCAAATTTTCCAAAAAAAATGTCACAATATCATAAAAACTTAAAAAGAATAAGAAAATTCCACCGTAATATTAAACACCTCAGGCTTTTTTCATTTTTTTTTCAATTAAAAAAAAATAAACACGTTGTTCTCATGTTACGTATTACTTATATTTAGGATGTTGCTGTTCCATGGACCATTTAAATATTTACGGCCAGTAAAATGGGGAGATAATTAGTGGATTTTAAAATTAAATCGCAAAAAACCTGGTGAGCAAATTTATAGCCACTATCAAATCAAGACTTAACAAGTCTGAGGATCTTACAATGGTCATTCCAAGGAAACTTTTATTCAACAACATATTTATGCATTTGACTAGTAGCTATCAGGACATAAAAATATCCGTATCTAATAGGTCAGTTTTATTATCGAGAAAAGTTTACATTTCATTCAATGAGGTCAGACATGTGACCACAATTTGACCTTAAGGTGACACACATGATCTTGGCGATCATAGTGTAAATAAGTCTATTGATAGTGTTAAACCTACAACAGGGTAAAATACAGAGGATAGTACAATTTATCAGTTTAACATTACTGACTCCATATTACGGTTTAACCATCAAAGTCCTTCTCCTTTAAGTTGAAAACAAAATCATAAATGCTAATCACCTAATAATTGTCTTGATATGCATGTAATTCCTTGTTGCTACATGTTTTATTTCAGTGTTATATGCTCAGAGAACCAATAAGCTAATCACAGAGCATGAGACAGGAGAACTTAATACTTAATAACTGGAATTGGCATCAATTGTGCTCCATTCTGCTCTGTAACTGCTATTCAGTAATAGTAAAATTTTGTATCTCGCTGAATATTATATATACTAATGGAAATTTTGCATTTTCATATGCAATTTTTACATTCCTGGATACATCCAGTTGGAAATTAATCAATACCACTATAGCGGTAACTTATTCAAAACAATACCAAAATGTTCACAACAAGACACTAAGGTTTAAAAGTACAGTGACAAGCTTAAACCACCATGAACCTAATGGGTCAACATGTAAACAGATCAATTTTATAAAAGACAATAATTCATTTCTAAATTCTATAAATAGATACGCTCGACTTGTATTGGTTTAACAATGAAGTAGAGCGCTAGTGGAAATTCACCATACATACAGCATAACAGCTTAAGAATTAAGCTTAGTGATTTGTCTGGAGTTACAATCATGTTATTTTACTAACACAGGTCAATATTTTTATGGAAAACTAGTAAACATAATGTCACATCTATTATTACAACCAGAGTGTGAACATGAGGTCAGGAGACCCATATTTTAATACCACGATTCTCTTTACACTGTCAGACCTTCATAACGCACTACAAACAAATCAGGATTTGTACAAAAAATAAAAAGATGAAAAAAAGCTTAATTTAACAGGTAGGGGTAATGAGTGATGAGTGTCCCCTAAAAAAGCTGAAGATTTGCTTGAAGACATGAATAATACAAAAAAATAGATAATATACAATATGCAAAAATTAATATGAAAAATGCAAATCAAATAAATAAAAAAAGACCCTGTTAACAATGATGATATATTAGAATAAAATTGACCCCTTAAGTTATAAACTCTAGGGCAGGACCTGAGTGTGCTCACTCAAAATCATAAGTTGAGGGTCAATAATGACTCTTGATAATAATTTGAAGGGTAAACAAAATTTCTCACAGTAACAGTAAACTTAAACCCTTGGTAAAAAAATTCTCAAAGAGTCAGAAGCTTTGTTTTAGTAACTTCAGAAATCATAGTACCATTTTAAGGGTCAAATCAGAAGCCCCAAGGATATCATTCAAATTAACAAATCAAGATCAATGGAAATGTATCCGTAAGAATATTGGAAATATTTCATCAGAGTACCTTCATTCGTTCATTTGACTTTCAAGTGAGCTTATGAAATGATACAACTACATTTATAGATCATTATCTTCATGGTAACTTGCATCAGATTGTTGAACTATTTTTAGAACTTTTGCAATAGCCCCTCATTTACTTAAAATTTAAAGGGTAGAATATAATTAAATTACAATGTATACTAAAGAGAAGGGTTTTTTTATTGTGTAAAAAACACAAACAGTTATAAAAATGACTGTTCAAGGAAAATGAAAAAACATTACACTGAATAGTTGAGAAATTTTACTTTAGTAAAGTTTTTACTGTACAGATTATTGCTAACCACTAACTCTCCAATGATCCAAAGAAGACACCAGACATCAAAAGTAGAGTCAAAAAAGACTCTCAGCTGATAATAATTTAAAAGGAGGCAACAAAACTTTCTATTACAGTAATAGTAAATTTTATACTTTGGTACAAATTCTCAAGAGTCAGAAGCTTTATTTTGCTAATTTCACGAGTCAAAATGTCACCTTAAGGGTCAAATGAGAGTCCTGGGAACATGGCAATATTATACATAATGTTTCGTGAAGGAGACTATACATCAAGCCACCACTGTTTTTATTAGAATCACAACGATCTCAGAGGCAATGAATACTCATCAATTTCATGCTAAATCATCAGGTTTAAATCGCAAAAGTTGAGAGTTTGGATATAAAAACAAAACATTTAAACATACCTGGATGGGGCCACACCAACTAGATTTGGGCCCAGGCCCTTAAATAATGCCGACACACCTTCATGCTGTACAATGAACCTACAAAAGAAAGAATAGGTGCAAATGAAAAATTGAAAGCCTTTTGGCAAATTTTAATGAAAAGATTATAAATTTTACATAAATGGCTTATGATGATACATCAGGGTCAATAAATATAAGATTTTGTATTTATAAAGAAACTCATTTGCCATTAAAATCAAACTGAAAGCTGGTCTAGGTAAAAAAAATACGCCATACATCAAAGAACATCAAAAATCTACAGACATCATGAATTCAATCAATCATGTGAGATTGTATTTGCGCAGTAATATACATTCAATTTATTGGAAAGACTGTGGTCTATATTTGATTTTAAAGGACAGAATTAATGATCTATGAAAACGAGACAAAGCTATAACAATTTATATAATTCGTTAAATTATGTAACTTCACAACTCATGTAACAATAACAGTATTTTTCAAGTAACTCAAATATCATTGGCACATTGAAAATGAATCTTTTCTCCCAGATTTAAACCCAAATTAAAGTTGAAGAAATCCTTAAAAGTAACAAAATTTCCTGTATTAGAATTTCAAAATAGAATTACTTTTAGTGCACGAAGCGACTCTTCTACATATTTGAATAGAAACAGAAATTTTCTGCAATACAGGTGACTGGTTCTCTGAAGTGGTAACAGAGAATTAAACTGAATCATTATGAATGCGAGTCAGAGCCAAATCGAAATGTCTGACATTACACTCGAGGATTTGAAAAGCAAACATTACCTGAGACAGTAATACAATCCTACTGATCGACTATGAGCGATTTGTAGTGCTCGCTCGGCTGCTAGAGATCCTGGTGTAGCCGTACCATGTACAGTCCCGTTGGTTATTGCACTATAATTAATGTTACTGCCATGAATGAGATTAATATTTGAAGTAACACTGTGAAGGCACACAGGATTAAAGCTAGCTACTGATGACTGTAGACGAGTCTTCACGACTTCAAGAGGACATGTCAAGACAGCACCAACTGTACCACCAACTCTGAAAGCGAATAAAAAATGTTAATTAAATGTTTTTTGTTAGAAGCAAAACTAGGACACATAATTCAGTACTGCAGTATAATTGATGTGATATTGTCTAGAAAAAAGAGACTGTGTCTCAGACATTATACCATAATCAAGTACAAATTTTACATGGAGCTTTTGCGAGCGACAAAATGTGCTTACTGGATCAACTTTTCAAGGTCAGTCCCTATCAAATCATCAAATAATAAACATTTATACCATAATTGTAAACAAAGTAATACTTGTAGCTTTACTCAACTGTCAGTCAGGGAACAGCATACGGTTTGATTCCATTGAGATCACCGTATTTCAGGGCTAAACTTTAACCCATACTAGCCAGGTACATTGCTATAAATACCCTTGGCCATTGACTACTCCAGGGTCTACATGGAATTTATTTGACACATAAACCAGCATTCTGACTCTTGATATCATTAAAATACAGCTTCCGACACTTGAGAATTGGTACAAATTTGTCAAATTTACAATAAAAATTAGAAAGAAAATTTGTTGACTTCTAATTTTATCATCAAATGGGCATTTTTGACCCACAGCTTTTGACGTCTAGTGAAAACGTTTGGGTCTAAATAAAACGATAAATGACTGTAATGTTAGATTATATAACGTCAACAAAATGATCAACGCGTTTTAAATGCGACCTTGGGAATAAGAACACTTCTAAGTCAAACTAAATTTAAACTTTGTACAGAAATAATCTAGATAAATGTCGCACGTTTAAAAAAAACAATGTTAACACAACACGATGAAGAATCTAGTTTTCGACCGATTTGTTTACAAAATCGCATCACATGGTCGTCCTTTTTTGAGTTTCATCAGACGAAATTGACGCGAATCTCAAAACAATTTTGAAAAAAATTAATAGACATGATAGAAGACAAAATGCATTACTTACCCTCCAGCAACAAGATGTATTCCATAATTTTCAGCCATGGAACTGTAACTATTCAATCCGCCATCGAAATGTCCACTTCTTTGCTTACAAACAGTCAATGTTTGGAAAATTTCTACAATGCACGCAGTGTGTGAATGTGTGTCTAGTTTTAACCAATCAAAACGCTTGATTAAATCGGTCGTTTATTTCATTGGCTATTCGTACTATCATTCCTTGACCTCGTGAATGAAGATTTCGACCCGAAATTACTTGATATGGGTCATAGGTACGGAACAGGCAGTTTTATGTAAATCTTAAATTTACGTGCCGCGACGATACTGTAAAACGTTTTCATTGATATTCCGTTCAACCGTGAACGATGCGCCCCAATCCTGACTCATGTATGAGTTGAACCAGAAATTTAATGAATTATTCGTGCGTTTAGGCCTATTTATGGAAAATAACAACATTATATAAATGGCTCAGGTGCGTAGTTAGCCAAATTAGGGGACTGTAGATTTTTTGCCAAGATGTAGATACTCCCTTCATTTGATTAGCATTTACAGTAAAAGTACATCTTTTTCTACTTAGGATACTGTATTACACCCCAGTCTTTATACATACAAAATTCGAGCAATGGTCGGTGGTAGCACGAGACCAATTAGTCCCTGGCAAAAAAGTACAATGCTTGAGTGTCGTGATTAAGTTGTAATTACGTATGATATCGGCAACATGACAAAAACAATATAAATGATCAACGATGTGCCTTATAAATTAGTAAACGAGTGTTTCACTCATCAAATCTATTGTCCTGCTGTTCATGGGGTCTGAGACCTTTATACGCATATGTAAGCTCTGATACAGAATTCAAGAATGGATGCGTGTTTAGGTGAACTGGTAACTGTATGTTACTGAAATTTGGTTCAAACCAAAGTACAACCCGAAAAAGATTGTATAGTGTTAAACATGAGATGAATCTAACTTAGTTGAACTTCATTTAAACTTTGGCAGTATAGTATTTTTCCTCAATGTTAGTAAACATTCAGCTAGTGTCAAAAAGTGGATAGGTCAATGAATTATTAACACATGTATACATAAATAGCTAAAGCAAGGCAACTTAATTGTTGTTCACATCAAACATGGCTGGGCATACCAAAATATTTTATTGTTTGAGTGGTTATAAATTCACTGACTGGTAATCACGAGGGCTACGCCGCTCTGAGTTTCTGGGACCAGAAAAATTTTGAAAGTAGTCCAAGTGGTTTTAATAGGTTGGAAGTCATACCCATGAGTATGTCTGTGGTTTTTCACCATTGTCTAAAATGGAAAAAAGTTGCCATATGACCCTGACTGGCTATTTGTTCAATGTTAAACCCAACAAAATAAAAAAATAAAAGATTGTGAATTCCTATTCATGGAAAAACAGTCACTGTTTTTCATAGTGTAGATTCTGTGGAAGACAACGGTGGATTGTTTGTGAAGGCAATGCAAACATAGCCATAAAATCGTACAATCAAACAACTGATTGTAGACCTTATTTGCAGAATTACAGATGATTTGCTGGATACAATATGACTACTCAGAAAAAAAAATAGGGGCTGAACTCCTGTACAGGCTTTCAAACAATGAAGGAGAAAAATCATCACATGAACATACAGACATAACATACAAAATTTCACAAGGTAGAGTTATGCCCAAAACATTTATGGGACAGTCCTCATAAAACACAACTAAGACCACATTATCATGTTGTATTTATTGCACATTGGAACAATTTTCTTAGTACATAGTTTCTGCACAAATGATATCATTTAACAAAGCACATAGTAAAAACAATAGAAAGAAAACAACACTATAATCATTATATTAATCACTGTAAAAACAATAAGTACAGGAGCAATGTTACAACAACCATACAAAAACGAAAACAATAACAAAAAAATCAATTATGTTTTGACCATGGTGGCTAGTACTTTGTTGGGATGGTATATAACTGTGAATTTATGACAAAAAAGCCAAACGACATACAAGAGTTTCTGAAACAAGTTTGTTTAACACAATGCAAAAATTTAAACAAAAACACTTGAATTTTGACTAAATGGTGTCTACATGTAGCTAAGACATAATGTATGCAATGAAAAGTATGATTTTGGTCCGTTTCTCTTTTTTAGACCAAATTTCACCATTATATACCATCCCAACAAAGTACAAGCCCCTATGCTTCTGACTATCTCTTAACAATCTTGTGGTAGTATGGTCACAAAAAAATAGACAAACTTCGATTTGCTTGTAGGCAAAAAGTATTGGAGGAGAATAATAATAATAATATTTTTTTGATGACAAGTGACTGATAAAAGTTGGATAAAAGTTTTGCTAGTCATGCAGAAACAGTCAACTTACATAATTTAGATACAGCCTAACAAATAAGTACCGTTGGAAAAATAAAATAACAGTAATAGGTAAGAACAATTGTGGATGCCACCCTACTTAGTCTTCACCACATCCAACAAAGAACCAACAAAGACAGAATTACTGAATATTGTACTTTACTTCTTGCCAGACAGCTACACCAAACTGTCTAAATTATAGGCCGCGATTTTAAATTAATTTTTCACCGTGCTGGGACAGGCTTATCAAAGTTGCTAGGCACAATTTTTCAAGTACTTGGAGCATGCATTGTATTTACAAGCAATTATTTATAAGCAATTAAATCAATAATGACATATAAAAGACAAATGAAAAAAATTTATATCTTAATTCTAATTGTAAAATTTAATTTCATGCGCGGGACTTCAGACACTTTTTTTGGTTCAAAGAATGGCCTTAAAATTGTTTCTCATGTTCACAACAAGTACAACCAGAATAACAAGAACATTATGACATGTTGTCTAAGATAGTAAATCTCAAGACACTGAAAAAATGCAAGACCTCCACTAACTCTCCTGGTAAACATTTTTGTGTATGTATCTATGACTCCCGTAAATATAAGCGCAAGGTAACTGGAACACCGAATGTATAGCGCAGTCCAAAATTAATGATAAGATATAAAACATTATGAACAGAAAAATAAAAACAATGAGTAGAAAGCTTTAAACAAATACTAAAAATAAAATATAAATAATTATTTAATAATTTAATCTCTAATACATATAACCACTTTACATTTCTATAGTGTAGAGCGCTGTAACAGGCGAAAATCTATACACGTGATGAACGAGTCACATGCAAGGAATGATGATCATGCGTACACTCAATGATAGCGTAATAAGCGTACTACCAGACATACTATTTCTATGTTTTATAAATAAACACATGATTAAACTTGGCAGAATGAGACAATCATGCAGTTTGGAAAGGTAGTTTAGACATTCTTCGATTATCTTACACGTGAATAACCTAGAAATAAAGACATGCATATAACCAGTCTTTTAGACTGGTATATGCAGTCCAAGGTTTATGAAATTATAATCTAATGACTGTTTATCAGAAAGACTTAAATAACACAACAAGTGAAAGTTTACACAATGAACATAAAAAGCCCAAAAAATGGTTTTGTACAGTTAGTTAAACAGCTATCTGCACTTTGTAAATGGACTGCAATGTAATTAATACATAGTTACCTCCCTTTTGTTCATATACTTAATCTACATCAATGAACTCGATTTGATGAACACAGCTCTTACAAGAGTGCTTAGTACTCAAGAGCACAAGGTCATACAAGAACAGGGGTTGGATAATGGGTTTGGAAAACGTCATTGTCATTGGTCAATATTGCTAAGTGTTGTTGCTGGCAACAACATTAGATGTTGCTAATTAAATACAGTCAACGCTGGGTACAAAGGTCAACAAAGGGAGATAAATATGGTCACTTATTCAGGGGTATATTTGGTTTAGTAAACAGTCTAACCTGTGTTCGTGGCCAACTCCGAATACCGGCCACCCTATGAATAAAGGCCATTCCTTTTAGAAAAAAAATGATTATTTTGAACATACTGACCTCCAAATAAAGGCCACCTGTCAATAAAGACCACAGGGTCTTTCCTAAGGGTGGCCTTTGTTCACAGCTTTGACAGTATAAATAAAAATACAGAAAATGACCATTGTTTACAGGGAGTCACTATTAACAGGTGGCCATCAATTCAAGTTTGACTGTAAATGCAAAGTTCCGTAATACCATACAACATTTACACAATAAATAGATAACAAACAAATGTAGTAATTTCATTCAATGGAAAAAAATCTTGCCAAATATGACATCTTCAAATAAATCAGTATATACAGCTAAACCTGTGTACAATTGTGTAAACATGGGTTAAAATTAACCACTTGGTTGAATTTGAAATTAGGTAAAGATGTTAACCAAATGTTTACCAGGAACAAAATGGCTGCCTTTCTTGAACCAAATGCCAGTGGACCTTGGCAATTAAGATGATTAGCAGACAAGCAGAGGATCCGGTTGACTTCATCACTAATATCAGACACCTTGACTAAATTTAACTATCTTAATTATCTTTACTCAAAGTTTACCCAAAACTTAACCGAACCTCAAATTTAACCCATGGGTTAAATTCAATCAATGTTTGTGCAGTCAGGGGCTGAGGGCAAGAAGAATATGGCCATCATGCAGAGTGAACCTCTTCGTAAGGGTTTCTTTGGTCAATAAAATCAATAAATGTGCCATAGAGGGTGACTGTGACCATTGAGTGGCTGTTATTCACATGGTTGTCTGTAGCTAAGGTTTGAATGTATATACACTAAAACCTCAAATAGCGACCACCACAATATTACAATCACCTTGTCAAAGCAACTCCCCTATAATTCAGCTTGATAATGAGACCACCATATTATCACAAGCGAGTTTTCGTGGGTCCAAATGGTAGTCGCATTACCGAGGTTTTACTTTACACTCTTTTGTTCCATTCAAACCATATAATGAATATCAATCCAGATCATTAGCATGCGCCAAAACAATTGTCGAGAGTTTAAAGATAAATACAACCTAATAATGGCACAGACATCTCGCCAACTTATTTTTTCACTACCAAAAGCATGATAAGTAATAAAGATAAAGAATAAAATAATGTGTGTTAGGTACAATCACATAATTTATATACTCACAGTTTATCATTTTATGCTTCCATAAATGTTCAAAAATTGTTACAGAAGTAAATTTGATTGCAAACACAAAACTAAGAACAATTTCAGTCAAAAAAGAAATGCCACAGGACCCCTAAAATAGTTTGTAATGAAAGTAAAGGATTCCTAAAAAAAAACCATGAAAAAAACACTTTCCAGTAGCATAATGACATATTTATGAATCTGCTAGGTCCAACAACCAAACATTTCTTTATGTTAGCAGAATGACAAATTTTAAACTGATATTTAATACAACCAATAATAGAATATATGTAAAACCTGTGTGCATTCACGCAAGATAATGTAAACATGTAAAAAAACGAGACTAAAAAACATTAGGCATGAAATACCGCACTTGAACTTGGAATGATAATGAATTGGCGCATGCATGCGTGCAACATAAACGTGGATCTCATGCACGTGCAGAATTCTGATTCATAAAACGTGCAACCAAAAATATGCCTTGACAGAAAAAAAGTTTTTACTTGCTTAAAGCAATCAAACACACAAAGTAAATACAGTCAAATATGGTTATAATCAATAATAGCATACAGTAAAGTATATACAGTCAAACCTGTGTTTGAGGCCACCTCTGAATAAAGACCACCTTGTGAATAAGACCATTCTTTGAAAAACCGTCACTGATTGTTTAGAACAAACTGACCTCTGAATGAAGGCCATCTGTCAATAAAGGCCACATTTTGTCTTTCCCAAGGATGGCCTATGTTCAAAAGTTTGGCTGTAATCAGACTATACTACCCACGACGCATGATATTCTTAATTTCATTGTTATTAGTGACATAGCGAAATGCGGATATAGTGAAGTAATTTTTCAGGTCCACAGAAATTCTGTTTTAACTTCTTCATTCCTTTTTTTGTCAAAACACAAAAAAGGCTGAACACAAAAAAGGCCGAACAAAATACATAGGATGAAGTACCTTATGTGAATTTTTTCCCTCCCAAACATTATCTATGCCATAGCTCAGTGGTTAGTGCCCTGGATTTGTAACCCAATGATCCGGGTCCGAATCCCAGTCGTGGCAGGTCATACCCTTCCATGAAAATTTGACAAAAATGTTGATTTTCCTCCATAAGTAGAGAAGTTGCTGGCTTCTTGTGGAAGAGTAAGTTAGTACTGATTAGTATACAGTCCAGGAAAACTGGTAAGGCGAACGGTCGCCATATATATCTGAAACATTGTTGAAAAATGGCGTTAAACCCCAGTGACAATAAGTCACATAAAAACAAACAAACAATCACATTATCTATGTTCACAAGTTTGACAGTACATCTACCTATCATTCATCTCCAAGCATAAACAAAAATACCAGCATTAAGCTAACTGATTACTGCTACAGTTTGATGGAAGACATCGATGAAATATCCTTAGCATTTACATTAAGGCAACAACATTCATACTTAAGTCACAAAGCTGGCTAAGTAAGAAAAATAAAATCATGTATAAAATGATATACTAATACAATTCTACTCAATGTAATCAGATTATTTGAATGTTGAATTGTGTCAATTAAATAACAAAAGGGTTTTGTAATAGTTCTCAATGTGATCAAGACCAATTGTAAAAGTACCACATATGGTATTTTTAATAGTGCAACCATTTAAATACAAGACGCTGCCTTAAAATCAATTTAAACAAGAGTTCTGCAGAGCAGTGTTAACACTCGTCCATTTTATATCCTTCTCTTTAGTAAGCAATTTTGACCGAAATTCCAAGTTAAAAAGGGGCACAACACCAAAAATACAGCTTTCAAATTAATGCCCCTTGTCTTGCAACTGCACCTTGTCATGATAATCAAGTATTCCAAGTGTCATGCTGATATCATTAAAAGTGTTTAAGTAATGGGCCACATTAAAGTTTTTGCTTGACAACGACGATGATGTAGTGATCATAATAGCCCTTTTCTTTGAAACAGATGAGCTAAAACTTATCTGGGATGGAAAAATTATAAAATGTTCACAAATATTATAGCTCATTTATACTTACATTTCTCATTTTGAAATGAAATGTACGGTTGAAAATTTTTATAAATAGACAGGAAGAACTTTCCCACTCTTTTACAGTTTCAGGACTTAACAAGAAAAACAACCTCCTACATTGATTTTTATATCACAGGCAAACTATTAAACCATCAAAAAATAGTCATGTTTAGGATTATCCAACCAGCCCTATTTTTGAAGTTTTCAACAGCAAAATCCAATGTATGAAATATAATCTAGGATGAACCAAACCCCGAAAATATAATCCAGGACGAATCATACAATGCAGACTCAAAAGGTGTTAAAAAAATAAGAAAAACATAGATTGCCTTGTTGTCGTATTTTTTCTGCCACGTAACCCTTAACATGACTATCTTCTTCTCGCCTTATCACAGAAAAAAGCAGTAAAGCAAAATTAGCATGGCTACTAGCTGAAAACAAAATCCATCCAAGTTGCTGCTAAATCTATTTCATACTCAGTCTCTTTAGGGGAAATAAGGGGAGATAAGTCAGGATTAACACAAATAAAACATGAAAAGTTTCTAGTTTCCACCAACTCACCAGACCTATTTATTCTGGTGACCCGAAACTTTTTTCGGCCTCAGCCAATTTTTTCTGGCCAATGGTTTCATCTACATCTCTGAACTTAAAAAATAAACATTTAAAAAGTTTTGCCAATCTACCTATCCTATATTTTTTGGGGACGTTAGTGGAAACAGAGTACTTGTCTTTTTTTATTTTGGCCTAACTCAGAATTATGTGAGGAGAACGGGAAAGCATAGCAGAATTAGAGATATTTTTATTTTGCATAATTCAGGAAAGATTTTGGTAAATTTTTTTTTTAAATCATTTTAATCAAATTTTACAACCACAGGTCCTTTGCTGTAGCCCAAATTTCAATCCAAATTATCTAGTTTAAACAGTAGAACATTTTATCAACTTGAAAAAATATAACAGGCCTTTCAAGCATCTACCATAAAATAAATAATACATTTAAATAATGTGATTTTTTCCCTTCTTTTTTATTCTTGCATGTGTATTACCATATATATCATGTAGATAAATGAATTAATGATAGTTGTCCATTACCTTATGAATTCTATGGTGTCTAACCAATTTAATAATGTTGTCATGTAAATAAATAAAAAATAAATAAACAAATAAATAAAAAAAGAATTTCACACTCAGTATGACTAATCTTAAGATTAACAAATGCTAGTATATTTAGGTAATTTTCCAACATGAAAGAGACTCTGCTAGGTGGGTGGGAGCTTGATAAATTGGAATAGGGATTAAAATATGTGTTAACTAGTACTTATGAATTATTTTATAAATAGCTAAATCAGATTACTGTAACATTTTGAATAAACTTAAAAGAACTTTAATTATATAATATATAAAAAAACTAATTAATCCCTGAAATATACACCTTAACATAAATGTTTTCATAAATAATTCAGTCGAAAAAAAAGTTACCAATCCATTTTTATTTACTGTATTACAAAGTCATGAAGTTCATTTTAAGTAAATTGTGACATTTCATTAATTTCTTTTCATGAAATGACAAAGTTTTCTATCAACATGTACTTTTTTTTCGAAATGATGAAAATTTTAACAGCATTTTTTTTTTCACAGGGGTTTAATATTGCACCAACAGCCAGAGTCATTTGGTAAACTTTCCAGTTTTATCAGTGGAAGATCATGCTACACATATTGGTGAATCATCATTGAAGGAAAAATGCCTTAAATGATAATTAGTAAGATAAATGCAACGAAATGGACTTTAAAGCTATATTACTAAAAAAATTTATCATAAAAAATTTATCATAAAAAATTACTGGCTAAATATGTGTATATGAATTAACAACTTCGACACAATAAGTAATAAACAGGGCAGTGATGAGTCGTTGATCAAATGGAAGTAAATTTTTTAACACTGAGCAGAATGAACTCTAAAAATAGAATAACTGGACAGATCCTAGAACTTATTCCACTGGCAATTGCATTAGTTACATTAATACAATAGTTAACAAGCCTTTGAGGAAACTGGGCTAACACAAACTACACCCACTCAAAAAATTTACACATCATACAGAAATGACCCTAACAATCATCTAATGCGCAAAAACTCACGGTCCTGATTAAAGCATAATACATAAAGGAGTACTGAACATTATTGTACAAAACATTAACAGCAAAAAAAGATGAAGCTTATCTAGTGTAAGTAAGCAGTCTTTCAGTTACCAGCGCTTGAAACTAATTCAGAGAACTACAAGAATTATACTTTCATATGACTCTTCAAATTTACTCATCAGTATAAAACTTATGAAGTGGAACCTTTCTAAACCAGTCTAGCCCAGGACCAGGTCATTTGGCCGGTTTATAGGGGATGCCAGTTTAGAAGGGATTTTTTTAATTTTACTGTAATGAAGTAGGGACCAGAACATTAAGCCAAGTAAGAAGGGAAACCTGTTTATAGAGGAACTGGTTTAGAGGATTTCCACTATAGTCTGCTATATCATTCAAATAGTCACAATAATTGCCAGGTTACAGGTACAATCAGATGGGTAAAAATGGAATAGTCAATCATGATTTCTCATGAAATAATACATCAGTTGTCTCCATGAACATGTTTATATTGGTACTATTGTAGATAGTGTTAATATGAGAATTCAACATACAACACAGAAGAATTAGTTCTTCTTAAGGCTTAAAAAAATAGCTTGTTTCCACTACACCGACTGACCTTATTTTCTGGCCACAGATCCTATGATTATCTTGGTCAAACTAATAGTAATAGTTTAATAGTTTTGCAAAATATAAATAATGTCAGTCATATTCTAGAATAAAAATAATAAATCCCTACCAACCAACCCTATTTTTTCAGAACCAGTAACAAGACTTTTTTGGCCTAAGGCAAATTTCAAAATATAAACCACATTGCTTTTTTCTGATAATTTCTTTTTATGGGGGTTTGAAGTATATTGATTATTTATATAAAAACTTCATTTTATTTAAGAAAAAAAAACAATTGATAAGGGATAAAAAAAATCACATGTATGAAAAGGTGGGATTATGCAGATATGGTAGGGGGCATAAAAAGGAGGGACAATAAGGTAAAGGGTTTATCAACCTTGTTGAAAAGAACATTTAATTCTGATTATCAGTCAGAAGTCTGTAAAAAAAATCAAATGGAAAGTGAAAGAAAAATATCATGTCATGATCATTTTGGACAACCAACAAAAAAATTTATATCACACATTTAGCAATATCATATAGTAAAACAACAACATTACAGATTTTTTTTCTAGAGGCTGATGTAAAAATATTGTTTCAAAGCAAAGAGATCAGACTGAAGCCTTATTTTACAACCTTTTAGAATTCTGGGACAAATCATATAAATTACATGCAGCAATAAAACATAAATGTTCAGGCAACCTTTGACAAAATTTAGTAGTGTTCGACCAGTTCATAAAATTTGGTACTAAAACAAATGTACAACTTAATTGAATTGTTACAGAATGAATATAAGGCAATAATACAATTAATTCTTCACAAATGGTTTTAGAGCAAAATTGAGACAAATGAACTTGACATGGTAAGAAATATATAAGCATGAGTCACTGGTTATCAGTTTAAAAAAAGCTAAAAACAGTATCATATGCAACAGAATGGGAGAATTAACAATGGTGAATAAGAATACAAAAAAAGAGAAATGATTTCTAAGAAAAACTGACAGAAACAAAATTGGGGGAGACAATTTCAATACAATGTGCTAAAAACAAGGGAGATAATTCCAAATAAGTATGTTGACAAATAAAGGGAAATAATTTTATTGATAATATGAACATAAACAAGGGAAGGAATTTCAACAAAAAAGAAAAAACAAAATCAAGGGAGATAATTTCAATGAGAAGTCAAGAGAGATAATTAAAGTAAAAACATGAACAAAAACAAGGGAGATAACTTCAATGAAAATACCTATATAGCAAACAAGTAAGGAAGCAAAGTTTGCAGCAAATGAGTCAAGGGAGGTAAATCTTATAAGAATGTCAAGAATTGCACAAACCCTTCAAAATATTAGCAGCATTGTAGAAATAATTTTGTAATAAACCCTAACGATCAAACAACTGAACACAAGGCTCAGATTAAAGAGACTAGTGTTTAAAACCCGAATTGAGTTTGAAAATTTGTATTCAAAATAATTACAACCAGACAAAGAAATTCTCTTTCACAGCTTTAGACCAACAATGCAATTAATATGAGTATTCAATGAAACATGTATATAATGAAGTAAACATTTGTTCAACTTCCTTTGCCCATAGGGAATCTATCAATGCTCATCAATTTCTTACAAGTGACAACAATTGAACATTTTAACACATATTGAACATGCTATAAAATTAGAAAAGTTAAATATAAATAATGACATTATAATGACTTCTACCGATGTTTAGTAAGAAATATGCTTTGAAAGCAGTTTAAGCACCATTCATTTTAAAGATCAAGTTAAAGGGAGCTAACTCCAAGAAATGTTCAAGATAAAAACAAGAGAATCAACCAATCTTAACCACATGGTTAACAAGTGTTTCTTGGTTAATTTGAATAGTTTTTATGTATTGCCAAAAATATGTAATCTCTGGCAGAACCACCTCATTCCTTTAAATGATTTTTTGAAATCATTAATACAGAAAATTGATAAATAACAACTAAAAAATGTGAGTTTTTCTATTTCAAAGAAAAATAGCATGAGATAAATTCCATATACTGTTACAAGGTATAGAGATGCTAAAATTATTAATATATGAGTCAATTTTGCTCTCAACAGGACATCAAAACAACACCAAAATGAAAAATCATGAGTATAAACACACCATTCATGGTATATAATATATCTGATACAGTGATGTAAGAATTTTACTCATGTACATTCACAGGATCAAGGACCTGTATAACGATAAAAATTTTCCTAACACTTGTGTCCAAGGTTATAAAACTTGAGATTGGTCTCCAAGCTCAAATCTCATATTTTGTTCTTTTATGTTTTTAACAAGCTAAAAAGATTTGAAAATGTATTTAATCATTAAACAGCAATATATTTCAAACCAGATAGCTTCATTTATGAAATTGAGATTTGAGCTTGGACACTGTTCTCAAGTTTTATAACCTCAGGGCAAGATTATCAAATTTGTGTTTACAATATCTTCAAGTTACTTATATAAAGATTATGTTACTTTTCAAACAAAAATTCGGTTCACAAATTAATGGATAAAAAATATTACCTCTCGCATATTGCAAGTTAGGAAATTTGTCTGACATTGGTTGAGGACAAAAGTGAGATTTAAGCTCAGAGAATGATCTGAAGTTTTATAACTTCAGACCTCAGATAACACTGTCTTAACAACTACCATATCACAGACTATGTGTGACTGATTACAAAGACACAAATAACTCTTTTTTACAAACTTGGTACATTTTTCATCCTTCCTTTAAAATGCATAATTGTGAATTCCTTCATTTTATCCATCAATTACTAAAATGTTCATCAAAGAAACTGAAGATGGTGAACCTACAGACTTCCTGAAAGTTGCCGGACCGTCAGACAAGGCAGGCAAACTTCGAGCAGGTCCAATAACTTTTCAGTGAGTACCAGACCAGATGTCTGGCAGTCGGCACGATTTACAGCATTTATCACTTATCTATAATATATTTGGTCAGACAAATTTTCATTTGGTCAGACAGAAATTCTAACTTTGTTTGACCAAATGTCAGGCAAGCATTCCAGCAGTTTCGAGAAGCATGAACCTACTCTATAAGTATATAACAATAATTTTTTTCCTTCAATTTGATAAACCGATGAAATATTAAAACGTGAGACTCAAGATAACCATTAAATTGGTAACTGATGTTTGAATATAATGATTGAATAATAGGCATCAATCAGATCATTGAATTGATGTTAAGTGATCATGATTTTCAAGCAAAATAATTGTGTTATCATCAATGCTGTATCATACAATCAGACAACGGGATCCTCCTCCTTGACAATTCCATGTTAATCAAAGAATACCAAACTCTGCAGTTAATTCAAAGTTTGAACAGATCTCAAATGTTGTACCATCTCTGTGCACATTTTCTGTAGCGAGAAATCATCAATCGGAAGCACAGGAACTTCAACCTAAAATGTAACAACATAATTTTCATATAAATTAATCACCCCACCCACTTAGCTTTAGCTATAATGTCTTCCTGTTTATACATTTGAACATGTGGTCTGAAACCTGTTCCATGTGATGTCTGGAACTATTTCATCTGAGGACATTCATCCTCGGACAACAATTCGAGTCATTCAAGTACAGAAGTCAACAGCTACATATGAAGATAGAGATTAGTACCAGTAGAGAATACAGGAACACTGGTTAGGTTAACTGCCTGCTAGAATATAACTGAAGTAGTATTGACAACAAGAGTAAAAACCTAAAAAGTTTGATTTTTACAAAATAAAATTGATTCATGTACCTGGAAGTGATTATACCAGCAATGTGACAGAGATGTCTGGAATCTGTTACACTCGTGATCACTGTTAAAATATAGAACCCATCTTTCACTGCTTACGTTCTCCTCTTCAGACTCAAATACCTGATCAAATACACAATAAATACCTGATCAAATACACAATAAATACCTGATCAAATACACAATAAATACCTGATCAAACGCACAATAAAACCAATGTTATTTTTATCTCAATACACAGTAAAAACAATGCTCTGTAATCTCAGAACAATTTATACTTCAGCGCCCAATTGTATAAACATTGGTTAACTTTAACCAAATGGTTAATTTAACCCAAGGTTAAATTTAACCATTTGGTTTACTAACCATTAAACAATTCATTTAAACATTTAAAAAGGGCTGCTATTTTGGTACCGGTTATCATTTATGTTAAGATTTAACCAGCATCTTAGACTTGGGTTAGATTTATTTGAGTTTTGACAAAAACAACATTCGGTTAAACTTAAACAAAATTTTCTACAACAGCTAACCGACAATTTTAACCAAAACTCTTATTTAACCCAGTGGTTAAAGTTAACCAATGTTTATACAATTGGGTGCAGAGAGCCACTACAAGGAAGTAAATAACTGTCAAACCTGCGCTTGTGGCCACCTCCGAAATAAAGACTAACTTGTTAATAAAGGTCATTCCTTGAAAAGCTGTCACTGATTACTTAGAACAAACTGACCACCAAATAAAGGCCATCTAATAATGAAAGCCACATCTTGTCTTTCCCAAGATTGGCCTTTGTCCACAGGTTTGACGGGATGTAGCATCAGGTTTCAAGATAGACGAAAGATGATCAAACTCACTTCCTTCCTCCTTAGAAGTTTGTGACCTTAGATAAAGCTAAACCCTAAGGAACATTAGTACCAAGCAGTCACAAAATTCACCTATCAAAATTATCTGATGCAGATTAGATGGAAACAACACAATTAAGAGAGCATACAAGGACTAATTTATCTTTTTTTTTTGATTGCCACAGGTGATTTTGTTGATTATAAAATATGCCCAAAACATAGCCATAAGCAATTTGACCACATCTGGTGAAGACTGAATTAAAATTGTTCAATATAGAGAATGTACAACTACTAAAGATGCCACCCACTGCAAGTATCCCCATAATGTGCCCCATCAAGATGAGTGTACAACTACTAAACACGCCACCCACTGCAAGTATCCCCATAATGTGCCCCATCAAGATGAATGCACAACTAGAGCTCCGCAGAGGGCCCCCGATGCTTGCCTGTTTTACATCATTCTATTTAATAAGCAATTTGGATCAAAATCCATGGTTAAAAAGGGGCATAACTCCAAAAAATAGAGCTTTCAGAAGAATGCCCCTTGTCTTGCAACACCTTGTCATGACAATCAAGTATTCCAAGTGTTGTGTTGATATCTTTATAAGTGTTTGAGTAATGAGCTACATTAAAGTTTTTGCAACACAACAAGAAAGATGACAACAACGAAAACAACAAAACACTTCAGCGATCATAATTGCTCGGCTTTTTCTTCCAAACAGATGAGCTAAAAATCAAGCAAAGCAAGTTTAAAGATTTTAACACTTACCAGGACAAGATACGATTTATTTAATTCATCAAAGAACACACTTGTGATATCATGCAAATTAGCACTACCCAGAGTTCGTATAAAGTTTGTCTCAAGGTCTTCATGGCACATTAATATTTTATGTTTGCTTAAAACCATACAACAAGGAACACAGGATGGTCTGGTTGGCTTCATCTGAAAATATAGTAAAAAAGCATAGGAAATTATTTTGCCTCATAAGCATATTTTTAGGCGCTTCCAAATTCAAGGTTTATATACAAAATATCAATTTATTGGAGAAAATTGGGTTATTTCTCTCCGAAAGAGTGGAGAACCTCATGGCAAAACAAGTCATTACTCATTATAAGCAATGGCTTCTTTTGCCATGTTTTCAAAAGCCGTCTGCTTTAGATGTGGGAAATATGGTATAATGAGGCAAAGGGTTTATGTATTTTACACCAAAAAAAACACATCTCCTTTCAGACTATTACATAACAACTAACCAACAAGAAACACAGCATTGCCACCACACCAGATTATCAATAACAACTGTTCTCCTATTTTTAGTACATTTGTAAAATTACCTTGACATTAACCCCAGTAACCCCAGAACAAAACCCCAGTAACCCCAGAACAGAAGCCCAGTAACCCCAGAACAGAAGCCCAGTAATCCCAGAACAGAACCCCAGTAACCCCTAAGCCAGGCCTCCATAAAACCTTGCTACATACTAGTTTAGGGTCTTGTAATTATGGTCTCTGACAAATAATTACTAGCTCTTAATTGAGTTTAAATCCCAACCAGGACTAAATTTTACACGAGGAGGAAGCTGCCAGCTAGCTTATGGAACGTCAGTAGTTCTACCCAGGTGTACACCTGGACCCTTCCTCCACAATCCAAGTCAGAAAGCAACCAAATGACACTAGCTATTGGCGCAATGTTAAACCCCAGTGAAAAAAAAACATACAAGTTCAGCAGCAATAGTTCAATCTGATCTAAAGTTTTCTAAAGTTTTCAGTAACTCCTATACAATTCAACTTGATAATGAGACCGCCTCATTATTACGATCGATTTTGTAGGTCCTGAAGGTGGTCTCATTATCGAGGTTTTACTGTAAATGTGTACATCTAAACTACCTTTAACCCTTCTGCAACAGCTTGACAGAGACCTTGCAACCATTTGTTTGCTTCTTCCTCAGATTCTAACGCGATAGTCCAATGACTTCCATCAGATACAATAATTTGTACAGCATGATTTTTATCACAGTTGAAATCTCTCTTACAACCAACACATTGTCCAGCACCAACGCTGAGGAAGTGAGCGGGTTTTGAATCCTGCTTATCATGGTAGAGACACAACATATTATCTCTGAAACAAGAGAGCCAAACTTTCACTAAAATGCTCGCCAAAACTAGAACTATCACTGAAGGTGATTAAATAGCCCCCCCCCCGAGCCCCCTTTTTAATGTTTTAATAATTAGAACAAGCCATTTATGAGAAGAAGCGCACACAAGATTTTGTCTACAGAGAAATGAATTAGGGGCATAACATTATTAGTATTTTTTTTTCATAATGATAGGACCAGATCTTCTATATATGTTTGTTTGCATCCTTCCTCTATTAAATAATTCTCCATTATTCTACATAAGGACATTGCCATAATATATCTTACAAATCTCAGTTTTACAATTAGATAAAACAATTAAATCAAACTAACAATCAATAGGAGGCATCTTGGTCTAGAGGCAGAATGTCCGACCTCTGATCCATAGGTCCTGAGTTCGAATACCATATAAAACTAGTACTGGTGAAGTGTACAGGAACCAGCATCTAGCATGATTAATATAAGCAAGATTACTTGTTTCACAATCCAGCTAAAATAAATGAGTAATCGCAATCATTCGGTACCTGAGGGCGGCATACGCAATTTTCCATGTTTGGTTTCCTACAATATTGGTTGTCTCCTTCGATTTGTAATACAAAGACCCCTCACGGTCCCACTCGCACGACCCTTTATCTGTACCAGGGTCATCCCAATGCACCAATGAATAGCATATCACATCAGCTTCATCAGGCTTAAATGAAGAGAAAAACAATTCATGAATTACAAGGTCAAAAGCATTGTTTTGGGGTCACGCAATGAACAAACTATGAACTTAAAGTCAAACCTGAGTTACCTGTTAATAAAAGTCACCATGTGAACAAAGATCACTCCTTACCACATAATTTTGGATATTTTAGGCTTATTAAATATACAGTTCAGACTGGATTTAAGAGGCAAATTATCAACAGAATAGAACTAGAGCTCCGCAGAGCTGCTCCAACACTCGTCTGTTTTACATCATTCTATTCAAAAAGCAATTTTGATCGAAATTCTAAATCAAGAAGAGGCATAACTCCAAAAATTCAGCTTACAGAATAATGAACCTTGTCCTGAAACTATCCTTGGCATAATAATCGAGCATTCCATATGTCACATTGATATCTTTAAAAGTGTTTGAGTGACGGACTATGTAAAAGTTTATGCATGACGATGCAGTGATCATAATAACTCGACTTTTTCTTTGAAACAGACAAGCTACAAATAGAATAATTTGACAGATGCATAAACCAGTAATTCTGCTAGCATTGCAAGGCATCAACATCTCTTCAACAAGTATTTGACAAGAATGTGCATACCCCTCCTACTGTTAGTCTCTCATTTCTAAAGATTTTTTCAAAGGATTTACACATTTTAACAAAAATGATGCCTATTATCATTCAAACAGTGGAGAAATCAGTGAATATGTACCTCACATCGACACTCAGCTCTGATATATTTCTGTAAAGATATTTTCTGTAAAGTATTGCTGGTATCTACTTCAAGCTGTCCAGGTTTTTTGTCACATTTCTCCATACTGTCAGCAAGACAATCCACAATAGCACTGGAAAACAAACAGCATTTTATCACCACATGTTCCTCCCTACAAAAGCAGCTGGGGGGCATTATATTATCAGGATCTTTTTTCCAATATGTCTCATAGTTTGAACAAGTTATTAAAGCATTTACTGGATAGTCGAGATATTTTTGCTTTCTCAAAAACGAATGGGGGCATTAATGGGGGAAAAGGCATTTATTTGAGGATTTTCAGCAGTTAAAATTTGTATTATCATTTAACATTATTATGTAACTTTGAGTTCATAAAAGACGACAAGCCCTGCTCTCTACTGACAGCGCTAATTGGACAGGCTGTACGAATGAGAAATATGGATAAAAGACCATTTTCTGCTAATATTAGCCTGTTCCTCCGGATTTCACAATGAATAAAAATGACATTTGACACTTACATTGTGATCATTTCTTCACCAGTGGTTATCCAATACTTCTGTCGCTTGCTCTTGCATGCTATATGTAATACTTGATTATTGAAACCAATCTGAAAAAATATACAAAAGAAAATAGCACAAATAATGAATATCTGGGGACCCAAATAATCACCTTTTTTATAGGATTTAACAATACATTGACAGCCAGCGCCATTTGGCTATTTTTCCAGCTTTTATGGTGGAGGAAGACCCCAGACATACTGTAGAATCCCTGCCTTCTGTAACCTAGCTGGACAGCTGTGAAAATTTGTATGGTACTGGGTGAGATTCAAACTCACAGCAGTGAGGAGACAGTAGCTAATAGTCAGAGACCATAACCACTAGATAACAGAGGCACCTATTTAACAAAATTAATTTGGAAAAAAGCAAACAGGAAATACAGCAAAACTGAAATATCAAGACCATCAGTGGTTGTCGTCAACTTTAATCATAATTAAAAGCTTTAAAAACGCACGTTTAAATGGGAATGTTTAATGCAGAGAGCAGACAAATATTGTAGAAAGCCCATGCAGGGGTTCAAATGATATATTCTATCCAGACGAGCGTATAAAACAGCTTGTAGCATGTGACTGAAGTAGCCCTAAAGAAACTTACAGTGACAAAGTCTATATCATCAAAGGGTATCACAGCGAAGGCTTGGAATTTCTTCTTTCCCTTTTCAGGTTGTAAGAAATATATCGATGCCACAGAAATAAGCAATATGATCGTCTTAGTTTTACCCTCCGTGTGGCCTTGTTGACAGCAAAACATCTGTAAATATACATTAAAATTTATAAGTACAGAATGTTCACAAAATGGAACACTATCTCATGAAGCTTTTATTATTTGTTTGGTCACACCCACACCTAGGGTCATATGATTACTTTTCCAGCTTTTAATGGTGGAGTAAGACCCCAGCTATATAAACCTGAGTAGAACCACCGACTTTAAATAAGGACAGCTTCCTCACATGTGAAAATTTTCTGAACCCAGCTGGAATTCAAAATAATAGCTCTGAGGAGCTGGTGATTACTTGTCGAAGCTCCACCATAGAACAAAAATAAAGAAAGTTCCCAAAAGTATCAGAAAATTGAACAAATATGAAAATATAGGAATCAGTAATCTCCCTTGGAATGTTGAAGGGTCCTAAAATTAGGGGACTAGATGCAAAACAACATATCAAACCATCTGAACTTTGACCTCTGAGCTAGGGGCACAGTTCTTGTGCACAACACATCAACCAACAAGGTGAAATTTGTGCCAAGTAATTTTAAAGTCATCCAGTGAGTGACAGAGCAATATGAGGCATTGCAAAAAAGGGGAGGAGCTTAAATTGGAGGAGGGGCATTCTTAAAGAAATATTTAGTTTTACAAAAAATCATTTACATATAAGTAAATACATCACCTTCACAACACTGTCATCTTCATTGAGAACATCCAACATCAAATAGAGCATAGTGTTGTTATCAAATCTGTAAAATGTAATACAGGAGTTAAATTAAGGTAGTGTGTCCATAATACTGTCTTTCTGACATATCTGCTTATTGCAACTCAAAAATATCAGTATCATGAAAATAGGATTGGTCAATTATTGTGATATCTTCCATAGCTAGCCTAGATAGTTTTAATTCATTTTACCACAAATTTTGAAAATTTGGCTAGAGTTGTTGTCCTTGTTGAAAAATATTAATTTCTCAAGATAATGCATGGTGACCTATGTTTTTCATAATTTTAGAGTAGTACTGTGCTTCTGCATTTTTTCACCATCAGCTTTCAATGAAATGCATCTTCTCGTTTCCTTAATCTTTGAAAAATCTGCTGCTCCCATAGACTCCAATGTAAATTAAAAGGGAAAATAACACAAAAAATTGCCATTGTTTTTTAAAAGACTCAGAGTAAATCATTTTTGATTATGGAAACCTGTAATCCAAAATAAAATTGAATTTTACATTGTATGTTAAAATACGGAAGAAATGAAGAATAAAAAAAGTATGAAAATAGATGGTCTTTATAACGCGGGAGTCATAATACTGAAGTGGTTTCAAACTGAAGTTTTAAGGTACGTACAATACTTCACCCGCACTGAGACTAGCGGTACGATCACGTAAAGGAGATGGTATCTCATCTTCATTTGTATCTTCATCTTCCTCCTCTTCACCAAACGTGAGATGTGTGTACTGATTTAACTTCTTCTGGACAATTAATTCTTCTACTTTAGCTTCAAGCACCTTTCCAGAGGCTGAAATGTTAATTAAAATTGATCGAGGGAATGCAGCAATAATTTCTAATAATGATTTTGATTTGCTATATCAAAGTGTCTGATGTATAACAAAAAAAAAATTGTTTTACAGACTCTCAGATTTACACTCAGTAGGCATGGCTTGACAATTGTTTTTCAGGCTACTTTTCCTGCAGGACAACCAGCAAGAATTTTGACTAGTTTACAGCAATTTCAACTCATCCTGAGTCAATTTCTACTAGTAATAACAAGCGGACAAGCGGATTTGTTAGGCCCTGCGCTCAGTAGGCAATGTTTTCTTGCTTGTTCCATCCCCAAGGTAGTCCAAACAAAGGTTAAGTAGAAAACAATGCAGGAATTTTTACTTTATATAATGGATACTGGCAAAGGAATTTTTTCCAAACTTTGGGAGTAAATTCCCAAAACAAAACAATTTTTTAACTGTAATGTTAAAATGTTTCCTTTGCAATTATACTTGACCAACAAAGGTCTTCAGTAATGGTAATAAATCAAAAATACACATTTCTGTAATTCATTACCGAGGCCTTTTATAATTGAAAAAATGATCTTTAAATGCTGTGAAATGACTGATTTTCACTCTATGACTACATATTCGCAAATTAATGCAATAAAGGATCATACAAAATGGTATTAGTGTACAAAAGTCCTAATTTCAGTGCAAAACAATGCGAATTTTCCCAATTTAGTAGGTAGTGGTATCAAAAATGTGGGAAAAACCCATGCCATGCTAACAGTCAACAATCAATGGCTTGTGTTATATAAAATTCACAAAATCTCTGACATTTAACTAGAACTTACTTTCTAAATCTGTAGAGGGTGACTGGTTACTGGAATGAGTATCTACACTCAAAGCAGGAGAATTTCTGTAAATTGTTGTTTCATTGGCTGAGTACCTGCTTCCTCTTCTATTGTTATGAGACTTCTGACTGGCTGAAAACTCATCTTCAGTTTCATTGGCTGATGAGTATGACATCACAGATTTACTCCTATTCTGATTGGATGAGAATAATTCAGAATGTTTACTATCAGAATCAGAATAAGGTGAGACTATTCTTCTGTCATTTCCACTTAAACCTTTTCCACTTGAGACAGACACTTTATCCAGGTTGTCACTGGATTCTTGGAATTTTGACACAGAAGCATTCGATTTTAAAGATGGAGTGCTGCGAGCTGAAGTAGTTCGATCCTGTGATAAATCTCTTCTAAAATATTCAGTATCATCATCATCATCACTGCTTGTGTATGCGTTTTGAGTGCTGTATATACTAGGAACTTCAGAAACTGGTTTTGTAACTTTACTAAAATCATTTGTAGTATCAATAATTGTCTGAGTAATTTCAGACTCATCGTTTAGAATATTCTCTAAATACATGTCAGATTTATCTGCTTCAAATGAATAATCAAATATACTCTTGGTTGTTTCTTTCGCATTTGGTTTAGTTGAAGTTTTTTCCTCATTGTGTTCATCATTTTCAATAAGTTCACCAGCAGTTACAATACTCGATACTCTAGCCTTTATCATGTCAGTAAATGTTCCACTTTTAACAGCAGACTCAGCTTTAGAAGTACCTTCTTTGTCAGACTGTTTAGCATCAAATCTGTCATTTTCTGAATCACTCAGAGCATTGAAATCAGCTTTATTCTGACTAACTTTAGTTGCATCAATGTCACTATCATTCACATTGTCTTTTGTAGTATCCTTAACATTAGGCACAGTTCCATCTACCTTATCTTCAGATATTTCCATCCCGTCTCCAGGAGAGCGAGTTCTAGGCGTAATAAATTTATCACTACTATCACCACCACCACCACTGAACTCTGGGTCATTGTTATTTTGGCTATTTAATATTGCACTGAATAATTTAACATCATCTAATGGTGGAATCTCTATAACAGGTCCAACTTGATCACCTTCATGATCGTTATGAAAAGCTTCTGGTTCAGAAATACTTGCAACAGAAACAAATCTTTTCTTCTTCTTCTTATGTTTGTGAGGTTTTCCTTTCTTGCCTAAATGTACAACTTCTAAATCAGCATCCTGGTTATCTAAATCTTGACTGAAATGAGATAAAACCATGTAACATATAGTGCAAGAAAATTGCTTAATAATTCATTAACGAAGAAATGAGCTCCATTGTGTGAGGATATTGTCCAGCTAGCTTACAAAAGATCAGTGGTCTTACCCAGGTATATGCCCTGGGTCTTCCTCCACTGTTAGAGCTGGAAAGTTGCTAAAGGCTGTCAAATGACCCAGGCTATTACTGTGATATTAAACTCCAATGAAAAAAAAAGATAATTACACAATAATAAAGAGAGGTTTTAATTTCGCCATTTCATGTTCGCTAATAATAAGAAAAGCAAAAAAGGAGCCACTTAGTATCAGAATAGGTGTTTTTTCAATGCCTGATGTAAATGATTCATGTTAGCCACATAAACCAGAGATTGTAAGGTTGAGTCTCCTTGTGATTCTAGTTACCAGACTGACCATATTTTTAGGTGCAAATCCCAAAGTTTCTAACAGCAAAATCAAACAAAAAATTGCATTGTATTATGAAAACATTTGGAAAGCAATCATGCCTCAAAAATACTAAAGATATGCCAAGTAAAAAATGAATAGACAAGTTTTGCGACCTACCAACCCTTCTATTTTTGGTGACTGGAAACAAAACATTCTTTTTCTGGCCTAACAATCACTGACTTTTCGAGTCAGTCAATTCAAATAAGCAATGTTTTCATCACAACCGAGCCGAAACAAATTGATATAGCATACATATGTTGCATACCTTGTGGAAGAAACGCTCATTCTATCAATCGGAGTTATGCTCCTTTGTCTATAGTTCCAATCAGAATGTATGCCACTGTCTAATGAGGGTGAATGCCTTCTGTCGCTTGTTCCTGTACTACCAGCATCATTTTCTTCAGGTTTGATAAAGTCATTAGACTCAAACACAGCCTGAAAAGTGGACTGGTATATAAAATGACGAGAAAAAACATTAAACAAATTTACAAAAATGTTTCAATTGTTAACTAAATTCATTCAACAAATATACCAAAGACAACCATTTCGATACTGAATATAACAATCAAACTCATAAGTATTGGATTGAAAGTGTGATGTATTTCTTTTAACTACTGATTTTTCATCACCTATAATTAACCCTTTGCCTCATAAGCATATTTTGAAATCTCACAAATTCAAAGCTTATACATACAAAGCATAAATTTATTTAAGAAAATTGGTTTATTTCTCTCTGACAGAGTGGAAAACATTGTGACAAAAGAAGCCATTACAAGCAATAGCTCCTTTTTTCTTTTACCACAATATTTTCAATAGTCGTCTGCTTCAGATGCAGGGAAATGCGGTATTATGAGGTAAAGGGTTAAGAATACAATGTACTAAACAAATGATGAAGGTATCTTTCACCAAAGAAAATGATAACAATGACAATACAGGACATTTCTAGAGTCCGAGACTACACAAGTTCATATGATCACATGCTTCTTATCATGTGATATACTCAATATACTTAAATAATCATTGTTTCATTATACAGTCAAACCTGTGAACAAAGGCCATCCTTGAGAATGACAAAATGTGGCCTTTATTGACAGATGGCCTTTTTTCAGAGGTCAGTTTGTTCTAAATAGTCAGTGATGGTTTTTTCAAAGAATGGTTTTTATTCACATGGTGGCCTTTATTTGGAGATGGCCACAAACAAAGGTTTGACTTTACATATATGTACATTTATTTATGAAGTGCCTTGAGTCAGATGCACTTCAGTCCAACAGGACAATTGAACACTTAAAAAAACAATAACTTTGAGGCTAAAAAAAACTCTCAAGGACCCTGCGACATAAGAGTTTGATGTATAAAAATATTTAACTCACAGAGTTTAATATGGACTGAATATGACAGTGTGTTTTAGCTTGACAACAGTATTAAGTAAAACTGGTCAATTAAAAGGACAGACAAACGTGTTTACAAAGGCCCCAAAAGGGAGAGATGTATGGCTCATAAGTACTTAATTGGTTAGAATTAGACACCATTAGTATAAGTGCCAATAAATGAATGCTGATTGAGTAGTCATTATTCACAGGCAGGGCTCAACAAAACCACTCATCCGCTCGTAATTACGATTAAACATTGACTAAGGAGGAGTTGAAATTGCTGTAGAAATAGTTCAAATTCTTAGCTGGTTGTCCTGCAGGACAAGTTGCCCCCCCCCCCCAAAAAAAAATTAGTTAAGCCAAGACAGCCAGCAATAGTAAACATTATAAGGTGATATTTGGCTGTAATGAAAATGGTGAATGCAGTTGATGTGAAATACGGTCTGACTTCAGTCTGTAATCCAACAAATAAGATTTGGCAAAAATTACATAATTATTAGCTCTCATGTTTAATAAAATTCCTTTCATTTTTAGTGAAAACTAATGTAACTATATAATGTCCAGTCCAGTAATCTTTTTAAAGTTTTCTTCAAGTTAGTAAAAGTTCATTGTCTTTTACATACACTGTTCACAGGTGGTCATGATTCACAGATGGCCATAGACTCAGGTTTGACTATATTTGTATAAAAGCTGGACAGCAACAAAAAAAACACACACAACAAAAAAACACAAAAATCAGCTGATACCTAAATCAATTCAAGTTTCCATATTCATAATAAAATTACACAGCAAACAAAAATTTAAATAAATGAAAACAAAGTCAAAGGAAACAACTCCAGGTTGATATCAGAAGTTAAAGGGACATAACTCCAGATAGTTATCAGATATTAAAGGGACATAACTCTAGATTGTGATCAGATATTATAGGGACATAACTCCACACTGTTATCAGATATTAAAGGGACATAACTCTAGATTGTAATCAGATATTAAAGGGACATAACTCCAGACTGTTATCAGATATAAAGGGACATAACTCTAGCTTGTTATCAGATATTAAAGGGACATAACTCTAGATTGTAACTAAAAATTAAAGGGACATAATTCCAGATTGTCTCAAAAGTCACCCGAAGAATTCATTGCCATTTATAAATACCAATCGGTCAATATTTCAGAAATATATTTTAAACATTGTAGAGCAAAATTAAATCATAATTATAGAATATCATTTCTACATAACTTACACCTCTGGGACTTTTTCAACATGCCTAAAGAGCAAAGCTTGTTTTTTAAATTATAAAGGCAGCATCTAAATCTTGACTTCCCTTTTTACTATATTTACTGCCAAATTTCCAGATTTTAAGAAAAATATTCTATTATAAATCAGGTGTCTTGTCCCAGATATTAGATAGCTATCAAATCATTCAAAATCTTCAAATAAGAACAGCAGAATAGAAAAAAATATACAAAAATGTAAAGATATCATTTTTTGATTTTTTCATTTACTTTCTTAAAACACAAAAAATCAGTTCATTAATATCAATGAATTATCACTAATTCATGATAGTGATAAACATAAATGTAATATCTAATGTCAGTCAAATCAACCCAGAGAATCTTGCACCAAGTCCTGGCCCAGAAGTTATAAAACTTGAAATCAGGTTCTAGTCTCAAATCTCATTTTCATTTTCAATTTATTACTTATGGCTAACATGTACCCAATATGTTTGTGATATGTGTGAGCAAATATTTTTATCAATTCACTTGAAAACAGAATATTGACTGATAAGTTTTATAATCCTAATTAAGTAACTTCAGAACAATGAAATCTCAAAATTGAGATTTGAGCTTGGGAGATCAATCTCAAGTTTCATAACCCTGGACCCAAGTCACAACTAGGAACAAAACTATCCAATACCCCAAGATAATATAGTTTCATAAGCATGCCTCAACATAAACAAAAGCAGCTCTTAACAAAAATTAAGAATGGAGACCAGTCTAAAGATGCAGCACTATCATTGGTCAATTCCTATTAACCAATCAGAAGCAACCAATAAAATGCTTGAAATTTCAGACTGGTTTTCCAGAAACACTAAAAACAAAACAAAATAAACGAAGATTTGGCCATAATTAAAAAATAATGGTACAGCAAAACCTCACTAAGCAACCACTTCAATACTAGGAACAACACATCGTAACTTGATAATGAGACCACCCCAAAATAAAGACCGAACTTTTGTCCCAAAGACTGTCTACCTGACGAGTTTCACTTTTAGTGGCCTTACAGGGTAAACAAATTTAATGAGGTCAACTACAACCCGCTAGTCCTTATCATGTCAGAATGAGGTTATTTTGGGTGCTCATGTGCACAAAAAATATGTCACAACGAAAGCTATACCAAAACAAATATAAAATTTTGAAAAGGGGAGAAGCATAAAAGTAAAAATGTATCGATAAAATCAGCACATTATAAAAATAAAAACCAAATATTTCCCAATAAACACCCCTCACACAGTCAACATCTCATCCTTATCAAAGAAACTAAAATTATGGCTCACCATAAAGGATGTATTTTTCACTGGGGTTTAACATTGCACCAACAGCCAGGGTCAATTAGCAACTTTTCCACCTATAAGAGTGAAGGAAGACCCCAGATGTACCCCAGATGACCCCATCAACCTTTCGTAAGCTAGCCAGACAGCTTCCTCATACGTGAAATTATTCTGATCCTGGGTGGGATTTGAACTCACACAAGTGAGGGGCTAGTGATTGCTAGTCAGAGACCTTAACCATTCATAGAAGCCCCCATAATAAGTAAATAATCCTTCAAATCATATTTAAATAGTTAAAAATTACTCTGATAGAACTCAACACATAAAAAAAATAATCCATAAAAAATGAAAAGTAAGGTTCACAGGGTATTTATTGGGAAATATTTGGTAAGCTTTTACTAACACACAAACAAGACTGCCATACAATTAAACATGCAATCTTACGGTTATCTTCCGTGAAAGTTTTGTCTACACAAGAAAACACACAATTCTTCAACAAAAATCTTGAACTTTCAAGGTCATTACTGAGGGACTGATTTGTTTTTTAATGCCAATATAAAGTGATTTTAACAATATTTATAAAACTATAGACCAACATTAAAAAATAGGCGCTAGTCACTTTGAGGTCTTTTAAAATAAATTAAACAAAGAACCACACAAATGAAACCTAAATAATTTTATAATGAGTAATATGCATTTAATGTCAGGGCTCTCGATCTCCCAAATTCCCAGCCAAATTCCCCCACCTCTGGAATATAATTTTTTCCCCCATCTTTGAAAAAAATTCCCCCATCTATTATATTAATTAGGCTTTTGAAATTCCCTTTGAACTGAAATGATGCAAATTCCCCACTCCCAGGGCCCCAACCCCAGTCCTCCACAAGAGAAAGAGAGAGAGCCCTGAATGTTTACAGCAATGTACAGACAAAACGCAGTATAGGGGACTGATTTGGGGCAGAAATGAAGCTGTAATCATAAAAAATTCCCCTTCAATTGAACTTATTTATCTAGAAGACATTTTTGTTAAAAACATCTTTAAATGGGCAATGTAGAATGACTCTTTTGTCTTTAGTCATCAAGATTATAACCCACTGGTAATAAAATGTTGCAACAGAACGTAGCGTGGTCTGGGGGAGAGGGTCAAACTCCAGGCTATAAGGTTTGGATTAAATTTCCAAAACATTTACTGGCTCGAGTTCCATTTTGACAGCTTTCTTTTCCAGCCCTATGTCAGCTGTATAAGGCTTGATAACTTTTAAGTAACCAATAATTCATTCAATGATAGGAATTAAGTTGTAAAACCCCATTTCACTACATGTTTAAAATAAAAAGGATTAAATTAAAGGGACAGCACCCCAGATTAATGTTATTAACATCTGGAAACTCTTATCATTTGTATGTAATCAATTTTAAAGATTTCCACAATCAATAATATAAATAACATATATGTTTTTTTAAATCATTTTGGCAAAGTTGAATTCTTTACGTGACCAAAATTCACACACAATGTAAGAGATTGTTGATTTATTTTTGAAATCTGGACAAAAACTAATTAACACAGGTAACCTTGTAAGCAACAGTTACCGTAACGAATGAAGATAGCTTTGGCTTTTATACACAGTTGGCCATTATTAAGAGTTTGTTTACATAACAATACATGTTAGCCAGGTAGAGGCTGTTGGTCACAGGTGACCTTTACTAACATGAGGTCATAAACTCAGATTTGCCTATATGTTTGAACACAATATCACCTTACATATGCTATCATCATTTATGATGTAATGAGATACCTACCTGTGGTAAAGGCTTGGATGGAAAATGTAGACTTTCCATACTACATACAGATAAACTGTCAAAATCAATAGTAGACTCCACATTAGTTGAGTGTTTACTTTTTGGAGGGTATACACACAAGTCTAAATAAGGCATATCCTGAAAAAGTAAGACATAATAATAGATATTGATTTATAAATGAAAAACAATAACATGTCTCCTCTCCAAGGAAAGATTATTTAAAACTTTCTTTTTATATCAATATAGGACACTGACATTTTGTAACAAATTATGAAAACTTCCAAGACCTAACCATATCTATTTGAGTACCAGTTTCATCTCAATGACAGTCAGACTGACAGATAAACAATTTGGGCAAAACAAGCATAAGTACACATGTAAAGGGAAGACTTAACAAAATTTTAAACTTACACATTCAAGGTTGAACTCAGTATTCTCAAGGCCAGATATAATAGTCAGTAAAACATTGAACCTCTGAAATCCAACAGAAATAACATTCTAAGCATACGTAAAAACATATCGCAAATAGTTTCATTAATAGACATCTCAATCAATAGTTGTGTCCCACTTACAGAGGTAACTGTGATATTTCCCAGTAAACTATGAGACAACACAGAACGTACATGCTCCTGCCTTGACCAGAATGACAAACTCCATATAATTATCATAATAAACATCTAAGCTTAACTAAGACCTTTGGAACACAGATAAATGATCTCATAATCAAATAAAAATTCAGAGGATTATATTGAAAAATGACAAGAGAACAAGTTGTCATGAGCTGGTCTCAATAATGAAATAGCCACTAATTTAGGCATTACTTCCTTTAAAAAAATATACAAAAGAAAATCGTACATCTTGGTCTCTAACAAGTGCGTCTCTTACGTAGAAATCTTCCACTAGATTATCATTTTGCTGATAACATCTCAGATAGCTCTCCAGCAAACATTCATTCAATGCCATGAACAACCACGCTCTACCTATAAATATCAATAAACAAAGAATTAAAACATAACCCCTAAAACAAGAACTGCTATCACAACAGCTTGCAAGATTTTTTGTGAAAATGTTCTGAGGTCTGAGTTGAAACAACATAATATTATTATACTCTCATATTTAGAAAAAGACGACTAACTTAATAATATTTAGAAGTGTATTCCATTTTTGTGAGACGTTCCTCAGTTTTATGCACTCAAGCGACACATTATTCCAGCAAACAATGAAAGATTGTCATGGTACAACTTTGGACATGGCCATTTTTCACAACTTCCATTAGCTGTCGGGGCAGTCTTTTTTCAGTTATCGGCTCATGGGATTTTTTAGTCAAATCACTTCATTTTTGTACTGAATTAATATTTTAAAATGAGTTTTGGTAATCGAACCACCATTGTCGATACTTCAATAGCATTCCTATCAATGACAGAACTAAATTAATCAATCACATGGTTAAACAAATAGTCAATGTTTCCTACAATCTGGTAGAACATTTTCATCAGAAGCTTTCTTCTTATAATATACAGAGCTATAACTGTTTTTGTAGAGGTTTACTACAGTTTCAATTGTGATCTAATGTTTTATCTGTTATATAATGGTTCATTCGACAGCTGTGTTCATTTCAGAGCTGCCCCAAGGAGAGGGGAGAAGACACAGGAGAACTGGGCATATACATGTATATCCCTTTTTGAATAGACCTCCTGTTTTTTTTACTGTGCCCATTGTAAAGCATTGATACATGTCTAACTTTTTCCTGTGACGTTTTAAACACAGTACTGACCTCAGTAAAGCAGAAGGGGACACCGAAAATCCTCCATGAAATATTGAAAGCCTGAGCCAAGATTCAACATAGGACCTTTCAATAGGTAGTCAAGTGCATTCCCCCAAATTGTGATCTAAATATATTTTGCATAAGTCATCTTTTCACTAAAGGAGAATATTTACCTCGACCAAGATCTGTTGTCACATTTCTCATTCTCTTTATCTCCTTGATGCAATCTTTATGTGTGAACTCTGACACGATCTTCCAGTATCCAGGAGTAACATGTCGCAAACTGTGTAACAGAAAAATTTTACGTTTGGAATTAATGTATACAGAGCAAGAGATAAGCTGCTTATTTGCATATTTAATCAATTAAACTTACAAAATACACAATTGAAACTATATCAGATGCATATCAAAAAGCAATTACAAAAGCAAAATACCCAATTAAAGTACTTATGATGCGTATCAAAATAAATTTTCATGAATGTGCATGCATATCATCATTTTCGTCTGTCAGTCGTTCCTCATAGTCTCGGGCAAACGTTGTAGCAATGCAGTCCAAAAACAACAAAATGTGTTTAATTCGGGAGTGTGTATTCCCCCGGCCCTTGTGCAGTGAAATAAGAAAAATGAGTTTCAGAAAATTCAAAATGACAAGATGGAGTAATACCGAATTTACTAAGAAAGCTTATCTGTTGCTCTGGTATATCAATGATATACATGTAAATGCAAATTAGTCCTTATTTAACACCCTCCCTATATTTGCATCCCACTCTTCCTAAGGAAGTAGAAAAGTTATGACACACATTAAATGCTGTTACATTATAATCCTATAATCCATATCACATCCAATGCATCTAAACATCGATAAAACTAATTATCATAACAACTGAAAAGCATATTGCTACAAGCTAATGGGGGAATAGGTAGACCTGTTTATGCTACAAACACACAGTAAACATTGCTATTTATTTAAATGCAACTATGAATAATGTCAAACCTGAACGAACTCATCTACTAAAAAATTTATACTTACCCATGCAAAAGTGTATGATCAAGGTGCTCACAAAGTCTGTGGCACTGCCAATCATAATTGCCAAGTTTAACAGTATTTGATCCTGATAATATTTGAAGCTCTTGAATCTGCAAGAAACAAAATACAATAACCAAATAAAAACAAAAATTTACGATTAACGCAAGCCTGTCACATTAAAAACAGAGAGTGAACTTGCAAAAGGTTAATAGTTACAACCCTGAGATATATTGTGGGGGGGCTCTGCCAGCAGAACTTTCATTTAAAGTAAAGATCTAATAAATACTGTTGCCCAAAAACTGATCTTTTTGTCCTAATTTTGATACATAAAGTCTGAGAATGTAACTGCTTTGTTATGAGTCCAGCCCATTAAGCCCATTAAGTACTTTCAAAAACACTGCAGCAGTTGTAAAACAATATATGGAAAAAGTCAGTATTAAAGTAAACTAGCAGATTTTCATACAAAAAGAATGTGAATTTCATTGTCATAATGTATATGTATGTTGTCCTCAAGACAGTTATACTGGAAAAAAATCCTAATTAATGTTTTTAGAATACAATAAATAGCTTTACATGAGCTACTACATCTAAGTCCAACTAATTAGACTGTGACGGCAAGATATTTTTTTTATTTGGCCCAATCCCACTCATGTGAGGATGTAGCCTTACTTATTCGGCTTTCCAGTTGGTCAATTTCATAAATGAATTCAGAAGGGCCATCCTCTCAGCCTTACAGAGAACTGCATATTCATGTGCGGAAACACAGATTACGTAAAAATGCGTCAGTAACTGGTATAGCTTACTCAAATCGATAGAAAAAACAATAATCTTTAACCATGAGCCATAAATTCTCAGTATTTATTCTCAGTATCTAACGCCGAAATTCAAATATTAGACTTAAAATTGTATGAAGCATGTCACGTTCAAGCGGCCATGCCATACCATATATTTTACCATATCGTGATGTTTCCGAACTTCCACTTTGTACAATCGCTGCGTTAGATGGGCGCACCACATACAAAATTTAAATATGCTGAGTAAATACTACTTCCGGAATGTACCCACAACAGGTTAAATACAGTGGATGGGAAGTCTTTACCATGATACAGGTAGATATCTACCTCGACATCGGCAGTTGTCCACCATTACACCGGTTTCGTTTTTCATAGAGAAATAGTGGAGGGAAACAAAACGTTCATGCGCTTTTCAGAAAACGTATGGTGGAATAATTTATGCTTGTATGAGTTTAGAAACTTGTTTCCTATCTACTGAACAGTTCAAATTGTTCACAGATATTGTAGTTTATCAGTTATCATGCCCAATGGGTTTTAATAGGGAATTTTCCACACACAAATATGCAGTTCTACCTTAGACGGTGAGGGTCGGGACCAAATAAAAAAATGTCGCCCTGTCACAAACAGTCTAATTAGTTGGACTAGTGAGGATGGCCCTTCCAAATTCATCAGCCAACATGAAAGCCAAAGCAGTAGGGCTACTCTCATTTAGGCTACAATGAAATAACTTCCTTCTGGACTCGCCCATCAATGATATCGAAGAGTAATTATGTGGATCACAGGTTTAAGGTCTTGAATTTGATTCGCAATAGATAAAGGCTATCATACCAGCTTTTCAGAGCAAGACCATTAGCATACATACATAAATAGTGAATTAATCCATCTTAAGATTTGATGTCACAAGTCTACTTATGAAGCAAGTTGTGTTCATAATTAAATAGGCAGATCATGAAATGGAAACAATTAATTATTGGAAATGAAGTTAGTCCTTATGTGTTAATCTAGTCACAACAATCATACAAGTGACAAAGCGATAAAAGTTGAAACCGGGGGGGGGGTCACAGTTAAAACTTACACTTTTTACCGCCTTGGCAACATTTGCCACGATCTTATCCTTAAGGCGCATTCGATCGTTGGCGGAATCCATTACCATCATACTCCGCCCGTAAACGTAGTTCATTGTTGCCTCTTTCGTGAGAAATTCCTCGATTTATCAGACGACATAACATTATTCATCATCAGTCACAGGACCAGTTTCACTTTGATAGACTGCGTCTCATTATTTAGTTGTTTACATAAAAATAAGAGGATTTTGTACTGAGAATATAGAACCAGACTAAATAAATTTCTACAGTGTAAGTGTGCTTAATATAAATAGGTTATTTTCTTTCGGGTATTGAAACGAATCAAATAAGATTGTTCTATTCCATTTTTTAAAAAAATATTCACATATGATCATTGTACCGTATGAAGGTTTGATTAAGATCACTGATGTATTAATACCCATTTTAAATATAATTCTACTTAAGCTTATGGCTAATCGATAAAATCCAGATAAGCAAATCAATAGTCGTTTTTGATAAAAATGTATATGGATCCACGTTCATGCTGATCAGTAATCCTATGGATGCGACATCGAGAACGCATAGTCTCAATTATGAAATAAGCAAATATTTAAAACACATGTAATGCAAATATCATGATCCATTAGGTCATCAAACCCTATAAATACAAACAAAAAATAAACTAAAATAATCTGCATTACCACATCCAAGGCTTATGAAGCGAACCATGCCAACATAACTGAAATTTAGTAGCAAAATTTATCAAAAGTCCCACCGCTAATAAGACCCTTCAATTGTCAGATGAAGGAGTTTCGGGTGGCGGCATGGGGTGAAAAAAACTTACCCTAACACTTAATCAAAATTGAGTTGTTACGACCGATCGAAGCACTGCGTTATCAAATATTTTTGTTATGACTACAAACATTAGTATAAAATGACTGACGCCAAGATGTTTCACTGAGACACTTACTGAACACGAAGGAAATAGGTAATGTCACTTTTTGTATATTAATATAAATCTACTAAATTTACCTAATTTTTGTTTGATTTTTTTCCGGAAGTGCCAAGTTTTGTACAATCATTACATAATTTAAACGGTTCCGAATTAAACAATATGTTTAATTGATAACTATGATAAATATATAATATATTACATAATATAACATAATTAAAACAACTGTTGGATTTTCCGGGGTTCAGATTTTGTAGCATAAAAATTAAACATCGTAATAATGCAGAAATAGTCGGTAAGAGAAAAATTTCATTTATGTGGCAGAATATTTCACAATGAAAAAAAATCATAGTAAACATTAAAATTAAGTACTGCATTTTATTAGCCATTTATAAGATATTGGTAGTTTAATAACTTTAACATTTGTTTCTAAGAGACATAAACAATTCAGATTTAGAGATACAAATAAGATAAAACTTGCATGTTTTTTATGATACACGTACAGGGTCCCTCCCTGGTCGAATAGCTATGGTCCCTGACTGGTAGGAACTAGCCATTCTATGAGTCAGAATTCCATCCGAGAAAAATGATTGTGTGGGGCAGCTGCACATGTAGCATCTTTAAATTTTTTCCTACGTCCGAATAAAAAATGAAAAAAAAGTATTATTTACTTAAAAATAGCACCAACCCTAGACATTTTGGTATATTTACAGAATAGGCATTCTTGTAGCTAGCTTATTTAATGTATCAATTAATTAAGTATACGTCAAAACTGTTGCTTAAAATTCGAATGCATTAATAAAATGTTTGAAATGTTGCAACAATACGTTTGTCAGTTGTCACCGAATGTTTTTTAAACGGTATCTTGCGGTACGTATTCGTATCTGCTTACCCATACCATGATACGTACTGTACCGATAGTGCTCTGTCGAAACAAAGTCCAAGAATTAAAACTCCCATTTTAATATACTAGCTTGCATTTACAGATTACCAAATAAAGGCTTACACGCACTATGGTTCCCAAAGCACTATTCGTAATTTTGGTTACGTGTTTGCTAGTAGAATCAGCGTTGTCTGGTAAGAAGTTTTTTGTCTCCCTTTTTATATATAATGTTCAACAGTTAAAACTTTATTCGTTCAACGGTTGTGGTCATTCAATAAAGACCACGAGGGCCTCCGAGGTCGAGTAGTTATGGTCTCTCACTATCCCACACCGCTGTGAGTTCGAATCCCACCTGGTACCAGACCAATTTTACATTATGAGGAAGCTGTCCAGCTAGCTTTCGGAAAGTCTTTCTTTCCATCCAGGCGAGCACCTGGGAGTCTTACTCCGGTGTAAAAGATGGAATAGCCCAAAATGACCATGGCTGTTGGTGCGACTTCACAAAACAAAAAAAATACAGAGATCGTGTCTGTTGATAAAGTGTTCGCGAGTATCTTATCCGAAAGTCACATGTTTCTCTGTGGCGTTTTGTCCGAAGATGTTTGAATTCTAAGTTACTTGTCCCATAATTATGATTTATTTATCTTTGTTAACGAAGAAAATTACTTGTTGAATAAAAAACTGTCACGTATACCAGGAGGATCATATAATTACGTTAAACTGGTCTACGCATGCAATACACTAACTGCTTTTATCGTAACATGTGTCAAAGTTGGACCTATTAGAATTATAAGAATAACTAATTCTATGATATAACTCGAGCATTATTCGTTTCAAAATATATAATTTCTTTCTACGTGGTAGCAACTGCAATGACAATGAATATAACGACGGCCAGTGTCGGAATCAATTCATCAGCACCAGCTTCTGCTCCGTATTCAACAGTGTTACCTACTGGAATGGCAACAGGCATGGGAGGTAGACGACTTCGTTGTAATGGTGCTTTCATTTTATGTTCACTTGGATAAAAAATGAATGATTAAGTGGACCAATGAATTTCCAATTAATATTTGCAACTTTTTCGAGAATTTTGTTTTTGGCATTGCAACACCTCTTTACTCTTAATTATCTTGTTTGGACCATTCCTCTTCATAAAGGACTATAAGAACATGTTGTCAGTCGGAACACCTCGAATATCTCATGCGCTCGAAAACAAGCTGACGGATAAATTGTGAGTGCCGGAGTCATCCGAGGATTTCCGAATGACAGGTCCTCACAATTAGTAGGTCTGGCCGGAAGGTGTGTGCGTGTGTACGTGTGTGTGTGTGTGATTACATTCAACCCATTACAGTTTGTTCATAACACACCAAACAACCCACTACATTTTCGCAATTCACTACACAGTTACCGGTAGTGACTTACATCGACCTTCAGAGTCACATTATATGTGTTCTTTTTATATCAAAAAAATAGGTTTTTAGCATGGAATTGACTTGATGGTAAACACATGCAATTTTTTGGTCGTGTTTACGGATTACACACCTTGAACGTGGTTGTCCGTACTTAATTTGTTCAAGATCTGCGCCAGGTTTGTTATGTGCCGTCCGATAAGATTTGTTTGTTCATTATAACAGGGTTGACATGGGCGCCATGCATTCATGTTTCCTGGCTTATAGAATTTGTCTACAATGTACTGTTATGCTTGAATTTGGGCGCCATGCATTCATGGTTCCTGGCTTATAGAATTTGTCTACGATGTACTGTTATGCTTGAATTTGGATTTTCTTATTTCACAGGAAAGCACAACGCTGCTGCGATGTATACCGGAAGTGCTTCCATTTTAATTGCAAGTGTTATGGCCATACTGTACAAGCATTCGTGAAGAGATGGATGTTTAAAAACGAAACGTTAAAAATCAAAACCCGTATTTTTTGGTGAATCATTCATACTTTTTGATGTTTTGTTATCAGAATATGACGAGAAGATGTCCAAGCTTTCTCTGAACCTTTGATTAATAAAACAAAAGACTAACTTGATGTCTGAATTATATTTGGGCGGAGACTATACAAACCTATTCGCAATACCTCGCAAATGTCCGTCAAATAATGCTAATTGCATTATGGCGAAATATCCTAGGTGTTCCGGTCGTTGTTGTCATAAGAACCCACTAAATCGAGGTCCGCAGTTAGATCACAATCATTATCAAAACATACAAGAAGCACAAAAACTGTCCATATGAGTATGAACCTCAATAACATGAGTTGTATTTTTACTATATTTGTATTTTTACACATTGGCCTTCTATAAATTGGTATCCGTTCGATGAAAGTGCGCGTAATTTTAATGGAACGCGGTCGCTGGATACCTCTCAGTGGGAGATTAATATGTGAATGATTATTCGCATATTATAAACATGTTCTCTCTCTCTCTCTCATTGAAATTAACATTATAAGTAAACGTCTTTCAATTTATCATGAAGAATTCATTTGTAATGCTGTTGTGTTCTTGTATTTATAGGTCATTGTTCGGAGTTTTTCATAATTTTGAAGGAATAAACAGCAAAAGTTGTTTTTTTAAATGTGTTTGAGTTTAATAACTCGATATTCTACCAAGTACGTCATACAAAAAACTTTGTCCTAGATCCTCCTTCAGAAATTCGGTATAATGATATCAGCTTTTTTATCAGATAAACACGTAATGTTCCTAAAATATACCCGTTGTTTATATGAGAACCCTACGGTTGTCAAACGGTCTACTTGAAAATATCAATGTTGATAAGCCCCATGCCCATGACATTTTTTCATAATATCTTAGCTGTAGGTTATTTAGTTTATCGGGGATTTTTTTCTGTCAGTTTTCGTTGACATAAATATAACACACGTATCTTTTTTACTTACCTGTATATATGCACGGAAAAATATTTTTCGTAGTTCATCAGAAGGAACATTTTCAGGGTTTTGTGAGTACAGTACAACCCCACTCCGATAATAATCTCATTATGACGACCATTTGTTTTCGATTCGGCTTTCAATATTTCCTCGGTATTTAAACTGGTAATTAATCATATTGGCTTTATATCCCAGGATGGCATCAATATCGACGTTTTTTTTCTACATTTCACATACATGTTTGTAATTGTTTTTAAAAAAATCACCGAACCAAGAGCAGCAAATGAAAAGACTTAAAATCGCTCACGATTAAATTTGAATTACGCTTAAAAGAAGTGTAACCGACTCCGTACTCAATGCAAACCTTAGGCAATTAGATAAAATATTTGAGTGCACACGATACAAGAACGATATTCTATCACAAGCCATTTTTGTTCGGTAATATGCCTCTGGAAAATATTTCATCTGTTTAACTCTTTGCCTCATAATACCGCATTTCCCCGCATCTAATAAGTAATGACCACTGCTTGTAATGAGTAATGGCTTCTATTTCCACTCTGTCCGAGAGAAATAACCTAATTTTCTTAAATGAATTGATGTTTTGCATATTAGCTTTGCATTTGGAAGAGTCCAAAATGTTGTACGGGTTAAAACATTAGTAAGAAACCAGAGTTACCGTTCTTATCCTCAATACGGAGAGTGAAACAAGGGGAATTACTCTGAATAGAGATTGCTGCAAAAACATTGCACAAGTGTATTTTGAGCTCACTTTGTGTTGCAAAATAGTCATCTTCCTTGGTCTAATTACAGTGAAGAGAATGATTTGATCGCATATACTCTTTTTGAAGAAGATAATAACATATTTGTTACAACAGAAACGCAGCAGGTGGCTATTGGAAATTCAAGTGCGAAATGGTTATTTTCCACTCGAACTAGACCCAGCATTGCTCAAGTATTTTCATTAGTTTAACTTCAGAAGTTTGAAGATGTTCAAGTACTTGATCTACTTCTGTGAATTCCTTTCTTTCTATGATTAACTTTCCAAGCCAACAGCACAGAATAGTTCACACTGAGATCAGCGTATCTATCTAAAATCGTCGTCTGGGGCGTAGCATCTTGCAAGAGAATTCACAGCCATTTAAGAAAGATAGCATACAGTAAGACCTCACATTGCGACCACCTCAATGTTACGACCACCTTGACATTAATATAGGTCAACTGAGTAGGGGTGAAATATCGTTGATTATATTGACTTGGTACATGCTCTGTATTACACACACATGTCAATTAAATGGATTATCTATCATTTTGTTCATAACCATTTATTTCAGACAGCTCAAAATGCTTGTTTAAGTATTCAAAATAAAGTCGACAATGGATTCCTCATTCAGGGAGTAAATCTATGCTTAACAAGGCCTTCCTACGTCGCTGATCGTTGTAATTTTCAACACTTGGTTACAACAGGGATTACATAGACTCCCTTATTAAAATGAAAAAAAAAACACATAAACTCATTCTGGCACAATATTGGCTAAATAAATAGGTTTGTTTATAATTTGGTGCTCGAAAATGTTTACATCACCTAAGGACCAAATATAAGATTGACATGTCGAAATTTCTTATCATATTTAAATACATTTAATGACACTTGCGTTTGCAATTTGTCCAGCAATCGTATAAACACGCCAATTATAATATATCACCGCATTATTATTTATGGGAATGACAGACCGATACAGATTTTTTATTAAAAATATTTGTGCGCAAGCTTATAACTTATTCCTTCGTTCGTATTACAGTAAATCATTACTTGATAATGGTCGCCATCCTCTTAAGGAGAAAACGAACTGGCTGCGACCGTGGCACCGTAGTTAGTGCGCTGGACTTGTAACCCGGCGATTCGAGTTCAAATCCATGAAATTTTGATAAAAATGTCGATTTTCCTCCATATGTGGAGAAGTTGCCGGCTTCTTGTGGAAGGGTAAATTAGTACTGGTCTGTATTCAGTCAAGTTGAAACTGGTTTTTTGAACCGGATGCCGTATATCACTGAAAAATTGTTGAAAAAAAGGTGTAAAACACAGTGAAAAAAAACGTTCAGATTAATAGATAGAGTTAAGATTCTACTTATCTACATGTTCTGGTTTTGGAAACCAAGTCCCAAGGTTATCAAATTAAGGACAGTCTGCGAGGGATTTTGTCGTGATACAAAATTTGAACATACATGTATGTGCGGTGGTTGTCTCAAAGTGTTGATGGTGATTAGATTATATGACGTTTTTCTTTTTTTTTTAAAGTTTGTTGGAGCATATAATTATAGTAAGCTGTCTTTATCAGGCTTCTCATATCTTGTCTTTTAATGTTCACATTCAGTTATGATAAGATAATAATGGTATTATTGATACATTATTCTGACAGTATAATTGACCTGAATATGTATTTAAACATTAGTTATCTCTATCTTTTCAACCATAATACTTTGAGAACGGAATTGAGATTTGAGCTCGTAGACTGTTATCAAGTTTATAACCTCGGGGCCTGGTAAAGAACGACCAGGAAAACTGGTTAGGCTATCTGTCCGTCGGTTTATAACTGAAATATTGCAGAAAAAAGGCATGAACAACAAAAAGTTTAATTTCTCAATATCGATGTTTTACAATGCATGTTTTTGTTGTACAAAATCTTTGCCTTTGACATTGACAAGCTTTTACTTTGACATACCTTTGACATGATTTATATTTTGACATAATACTTTGCAAGCTTATTAAAATACATGTTAAAATAAATATGTTTAAATGGTATTTCATAATGCGGGGCCTCATTGGTCGAGCGGTTATGATATCTGACTAGTAATCATTAGCCCCTTATCACTGTGAGCATGAATACAACCCGGGACCCGACAAATCTCATATATGAGAATGCTATACAGCTAGCTTACGGAAGGTCGGGTGGTTCCACCCAGGTGTACTCAAGGGCTCCTCCTCAACGTTAAAGCTGGTAACTTGACCTTGGCTGTTGGTGCGACGTTAATCCCACAGGAAAAGTTATGTTTGTAAAAATCAAATACTTCGCGATTGCAATTGAAATAAATTTTGGGAAATCATCACATTCTTAAAAATGCAATATAAAATACTGAAGTGTTTGATAAATACTTTTTCAGCTGCGTAAGAGAAGTTGTCAGGCACATTATCTGTCTAATGGAACATCCTTAGATACCGCGTATTACAAACCCATTACATATCATAGACACAACAAACCACGTAATAATGGTTATTTAAAACAAGAATAATCATTTTAAAAATATCTACGCCGAATGTATTAAATGCAGTTCTGTCATGAGAACATGGAAATGATCTTAGGTTATCTGTATGGGATGTTAAGATGAACACTGTTTGTGTTAAATTGATCTGAGTGACACCCACTTGAGTATCCTTTGTTTTGCTGTGTCTGGGTCATCACGTGTTTAGTAAGTTCCGGCGCTTGTGGTTAACCGGACTGGATTATATTTCATTTCCGACGAAAGTAAAATGCGATATATTGTTTTCCGAAGAATTTTTGCGATGAGTTCTTTTCACAAAAGTAGTCCTTGACAATACAGTTTTATTTTCAGAGTATTAAGACGTCTTTTGCATACTAGCAGTTCAAGTTTTTACAAGAAAGTTTATCGGAAATAAGAAATAACTACACACTCGATTTTTATACGTTAATATTAAAGTTAACAATAACTGCAAAAACATTCCAATATTTTTCCCCTAGCAATAGCGTCATCACAATGAAAACAGTATCCTGGCAACACAAATCGATCTTATAACACCTTCGGCGAGAAATGACGGTGACGCGGCATATTGTCCAGATGTTTTTTTTCTTTAAATTCAATTAAATTTTGTTTAATTTAACAAAGTGCTATTGCTGTGAATTTGTGCAAAATAACCTAACCAATGTCAGTATTGCATTTTTTTGTGTAAAAACACACAAACAAAACCTTGACTAAACAAATCTTACCACAATAACTTGTGATTACAGTGTTTATATTGTACTGAGGCAAGCATTGCCTTGTTTGGGGATTAGATCCAGCATTCCGGCTTTTGTTTAGTGGTTCCTAAACAACCTTTAAGATGTCCCGAATTTTTCAAAATAAACATTCATGGGCCTTCTTTTCCGATTTCGCAGAATGATTTGGAATCGCTTTGGTTTGCTGTTAGTTCAAGCAACAAAATATTACGCTTTATGCAAAATATGCATTTTGGAGTGAGTGATTGTGTACAGACGTGATTGCGAACATCTAGTCAGAATAATCACAAGAAAACATTATCAAGATGCCACTCAAAATATTTGAACAGAACCAATGAGCAACTTGTTTATACCCGCATTAAATGCAATCGATTAACAAGTTTATCAACAAAAAAATGGAAATCCAAACATGTTTTGCTCATGTACCAAAGCGACGATCTCTTACAATAGGTTAGAAGTTCCCGAGTTACACAAACATTTCCTTACCCATTCGAAGTCTGACACAGATTTCATATATTGCATGTTTAAAGATTTGTTTGTTTTCTGTTTCGAATTCAACATTGTTTGAGCGCATAAAGTATGGACTCGTCCCATTTCTCCATTTCTCTCACTTTATCCACACATTCCTCTATTATCCCTCCTTCTTTCTCTCCCTTTCCATTTGTCTTTCTTTTGCCTATCTTTCTTTCCTTTCTTTCATTTTTTTCTTTCTTTCATCTTTTCTTTCTTTCTTTTTTACCACCTTCCTTTCTCTCTCTTTCTTTTTCCTCTTTTCCATATTTTCTATCTTTGAGTATTTCTTTCTGTCTCTTCCTTTCAGTTTATCATCCTTCATTTATTCCATACTTTCTGTCTTTCTTCTTCTCACCTCTCTCTCCCAATCGTTCTTTCTTTTCACTTACATATTTACTATCATTGTGTTTTCTTTTGATCCTCAGCTTTTTTATTTATTTTTTCTTGCTGAAGTACTTCGCTTTCTTTGATTGCTTTCTTCTTCCTTTCTTCTTTTTTCTGTTTTTTTTTGTTGGTTCGTTTGTTTCTTACATTCTTCCATAATGTTTTCCACCTCTCATTCCTTCGCACTAAACTTCTGGGTATAACACGTTGTCAAAGCGGATGTTTGTCGACGTTATATCAATACACCGAATTTAAATATGTCTCATAAATGATCGCAAAACCCTGTTTTATCTACAACATTATTTTAATTAAGAACTTTGTCCATATATATTTAAATTGAACTTTGTCAATCTGGTGAATCACTCCACTGTTTGGGATCATAGGCAAGCTGTCTAAACAAAAGAAAGAAAAAGTACGCAGTCGTTTATTATGAAGCAATGAGACCAACATTTCACCTGATATATGCAAGTCATTCGTATTATCAAAGCATTAATCTATGCACAGTAGAACACAGCAACAGTGATTTCATTCGAAACCGAATACAGTTAAACACGTTTTGAGTGAACTCGGGTATTATATTAGATCGGATATAGTGAAGTAATTATTATTTCCCGATCAAGCTATTCTTTATTTAAATGTAATGACAAAGAGAAATACGGATATTGTTAAGTATTTATTAAGGTACCAAGGACTTTATTATAACCGTGTTTTACTGTAATTAGTTCATTTTATCCTAGTATTTATTTGGGTCCCAAGGACTTTACTATAACCGTTTTTCACTGTAATTAATTCATTTTATCCTAGTAAATATTTATTCAGGTCCCAGGGACTTTACTATAACCGTGTTTTACTGTAATTAATTCATTTTATCCGAGTAAATATTTGTTAAGGTCTCAAGGACTTCACTATAACCGTGTTTTACTGTAATTAGTTCATTTTATATGAACTTCGCTACTTCAATAACAAAGACATAAAGAAAAACGCATTTTTTTTCATTGCATCCGAGTTCACTATAACCGTGTTTTACTGTATAAACACGCGAACAAGAGCAACCACTCAAATTTATCAAAAGTTAGCATATGAATAAGGTTTTGACTGTTATACGAATATTTGCCTGAAAGAGAGGTCGTTTTTGACAAGGTAGATTTCCTTACATAAAAGGTCGTTTGCACAGTTTTGACCATACAATATGCACCAAGTGTTTTTTTTTTCGTTACTTAATGTGATATCTAAGGGGGGATTTTATGATAATTTCGATTCTTTTATCTTGAACAAATCATCAAAATGTTTTAGGGGAATATGGCAAAAAAGCTTATCAGTGAATTCCGATCATTCGGATATGTTCGCCAATTTCCGAAGCTTAAATCTATGATACATTCGGACAGGCCTGCTTACGTAATGAAACATTTCAATGTGATTAATTTGAGATTGTGCAACAAGTTGTACGTTATATTGCCGTTTGAACAAGCCATTAATTTTTAATGTTTATTGTTATGACTATGTCACTATGGGGACTAGTATGGGTATAAAATCATCTGCTTTTGGCATTCTAAGCCAGGCTTTCTTTTTTAGTTGGATACGAACTCTGTATATACTGTGAGTATATCATTTCTATTCTTGCGATCTCAAACATTTAGTGTACCGCGAATTAATTGAATACTTTTGTAAAAATAATTGTGAAATTAGAATTATTGCAGAAAGTCATTTTTCTGAATTTTATTTTCAAACATTTATTAGTGAAGATTTTTTTAGTTAAATTTATGTACACATTTCAATTTCTCAAAACCACTTTATTCGCGTATACAATGTCGGATATTTCTGTCCCTTATAAAATATTATTTCCGCATGTCGGTTGAATGTTTAACCGCATTACACCAACAAAAAGATACATTGTTTCCGCTGATTCAAAAAAAAATAGGATCGGAAGAACTTTTATTCAAATGTACTTTTTTAAGTTCTGAGATATAGCTCTTACGAAAAATATTTACCCACACCGAAAGATGTCCAGGGTCGGCATAAAAATAGGATCCGTAGGCTCAACGGGAACCAGCAATTTTTACGCCTTAGAAAAGATTTTAAAACATGAAATTAGTTATTGAAGTGTATTGCATTCTACTTGTAAAATCTCTTTATATAAGCATGCAATCTTTAAGACATACAAGTAAAGACGAAGTCAAACGACTGACGGCTCAACGTTTTACGTCTTACATTTCGTGCTTGAGAGCTGCTAAGAATGCTGTTTTTAAAAATGTACCGAGCATATTTTCGGTATTTTGTTTGTTTAAACCACGGCTTCCAAACAACCAATCTGAGTCCCAAATTGATTCTTCCTGGCACAAAATTTTAATTCTTGTACTGTACGTACGACTGTTGGTTGAATGGTCAATAGTCATCTCAAGAAAGAAAGATAGCAGAAATATAACACAGAAAAAGTAATCAGATTGTGGGCTCTCATGATTTAATTCTTGACAGTCGCACTGACTCTCGTCCATATTAATAAACTAATAAAATTGAGAAATGTTTATCATTCCTTTTTGAAATTAATTAGATAGCTTAATTCATTGATATATATAAGTAATAAGTAATGCTATAGCAAATATGCACCTACCATTTACGTACAATTTTAATTCTCATTCAGACAATCATGAATTCAACCACAGGAATGGTGAAGCTGGGAGTGTGTTTGTTGCTGCTGTTGGCATTTGTAATTCACGGTTAGTATTTTTTTAAGCCTAAATACAATTGAAAGTTTATCCTCATTATCCGTATCACATAATGTGACTTGAAAATATTCAAGTTCTCCAAGTGTCGTACAAGACGATTTTTAGATTATCATTTAAACGCCAAAATTTAGTTTCCGACAAAGGATCAGAATATTGTTGGGTAACGACACTTTTAGAGAACTTACACCTTCCGTGCTCAAGATAAAACGACGAGACATGATGGGCCCAAGTACTGTTTAGTTCCAGTAAACCGGAAGTCATCTTAATTCGGAGTAAGTACGGATTATGTGGTTTACAATTATTGTATCTCGCTAGCAAAAATTTCCGCCTTGGTGTTCATCTATATTGTACCATCTATTTCAGCTGTAGATGCCGCTTCAACTGCTGCTGGTGCTGCTGCCGCAGGTGTCACCTCAGTTGCTCCAGGTGGCACCTCGGCTAATCCAGGTGCTCCTGCTCCCGGTGGAGGTGAGTTCCGCATGTTTCAGACATTTAAACAGTACTAAATCAAGTCACATTTTACAAGGTTCAGCAATCTTCTCCTCACATGTTGCATGATGTCATGATTTCCACTATTTACCTTCTATGTCTGATGTATGATTTTGTATCAACAATTCTGATATCTAAACGTGGCATTAAATTTAACAAAAATAAGTGATGCACGTTGTAATATCAGTGGATAAAATAATCAAACATTTCAATATTAAGACCATCTCATTATAACGATTACTAATTTTCGGACCGATGTTTTCAATGTTTCCTCTATATTTCAAAATGATAACGCGACCACTTTAGCATCAAGACAAATATTTTGACCACAATGTTGGCCTTTCTATCAAGGTTTTACTATATTTGACCTTGAATGACATTATCCTATTGAAAATAAAGTACGCCCAGTAATTGCTAACATTTATGTCATTGTTTATCACTTATTATGTTTTATTGAATTTATGTATTAGATACGTCTGTAATGAAAAAAATCAAGATTTCCAGTTATTAAAAGATACATTTAAATATACTGCACTATTATGTAATAGCTTTACCCATATAAGCTATATTTAAATATTACAGGGAAAAACACAGCGGCAGGATTTACCGGAAGCGGGTATGCGATGACTTTGGCCGCCAGTGTCATGGTGCTCCTGTCTCAACTTCTGTGATTCAGTGTTGTCTGTTGATTTTTGTTGAGTTAACAAAAACTATCTTTTAAGAACTCCTAAAGCCTAATCTTCTTTTCACTTTTATGTTTGAATTTTATGTTATCTTAAATATGACGAAAGGGTCAAGTTGTCTTACCTTTTCCGATTGATTTGTTTGTGCTGATAAATTTTTGTTTTAATAAAAATTTGGGAACTCCATCTTTTGTATCATCAGCTGATACTCTGTTTATATGTATTTCTAAAGAAGATAAAATAAATTGAATTGGTATGTTATCTTTGATAATACAGTGCAACCTCTCCAATGTAACACCCTTTAGGAGACGCAATATTAAGTTCATGTTGCGAGGTTGCTGTAGAGGTTAAATTAATAGTTAAATCGTACAGTGGGAAAAATCATGCTGTTGTTATACGTTGTTGCTCAAGAGAGGGTCGCTCTGGAGGGGATGCGCTGTATCAACTCTAAGAAGCCTATGTTCAACGTTCTGATATATACTAGTAATTTGTCGACATTGCTACACTTATCCTCCCAATAAAGATTCATCTATCGTGTATCGCGTCATACAAGCCTGTTACATAGCACTCTACAGTCTACGTACACAATGTTTCTTTAAGATCAAATAATTTAATGGAATGAAAATTTAAACAGAGCTCGTAACTATTTTTCGGGGAGCTTCAGAACAACGTTTAAGTACGTACCTCAGGCAATGACATTAAGTATCAGACATTTAATCAATTCATCATATTATGTCTTTCATTCAAATATATCAACAAGGTATTGTCAGAACCACCAGGGATAGGTGATAAAGATTCAATCCCATGTTATTCTGCCAGCTAAAATGAACTGAAAATGTACTTGTATTTAATCATTAACCAGCATTACCTTCCAAACCAAAATGCTGCACTTACAAAGTTGAGATTTGAGCTCTGAGACTTCTCACGTTTTATAACCTCGTGGCCTGGGCTACTTTTTATGCCAAGACCATTCTTGACTTCAACAGCTGATATCGATGCCAGTATTACACGAGAACACATTCGTAGACACAATCCATCCTGCCGAGCTCACTACTTTTACATTTACTCAATTCCTTTTCGTCATCAGCAAAGGTGAAACTACAATCGGTCGATCATTTGCCTTGGCGAAGATATGACAAGATACTGTAAAGAAACCCATCACTTACCACGAAGTAAAAGTTTACTGCACCATAAATGAAGCAAAATGTTTTTCCTTTTGTAAACAAAAAAATGGCCTTTAAAAATAAATAAGAAGACAAGATACAACCATAGATTTCATTACTCATTCTACATAAGACAGATTGTAGAACTAATGTTATGATACTTCAATAAATCAGTCTAATGTTTAGTAAACCAAATACAGTGCAACCTCTCCAGAGTGGTCCTCTCTTGAGCAACAACCTCCCTTCAACAACAGCATGATTTTTCCGGCAGCAAGATTTAACTATCAATTTAACCTCTCAATAACAACAACCTCTCAACAACAATATAATTTTGCTTCTCCTAAAGGGTGTTGCTTTGGTGAAGTTACACTGTACATATATCTACCTTCCACTTGTTTTAATGTCGCACCAACAGCCAGGGTCATTTGGCGGTGAGAGAGTACTGAATACTAAACAGAGACCATAGCCACTCAACCACGGTGGCCTCCATTTAAGTTAAAGATTTGACTAAAAATTTCAAAATTATACCCTTAATTGAATTTTCGTTACTGTCGCCTACATGGTTCAAAGTGTACGGTATAATGATGATAATGATAATATTAACCAGCTATTTCCATACGTTTCATCAATAATTAATAAAAATATATTCATCAATGTCATTTAAACCTTTTCACTGATATGCTGTTTATAATAATCTTCATGCAGTACATTCTCTCAAATCAAAATTTTTCTAAAATCACTTCTAAAATCAACTGTTCATGTGTTTGGTGTAGTGTAACGTTGCAACTCGTTTTGACATGAAACAAAAAATCATTTTGATTTTTCACGTTTTAACTTGTGTGTATTTCTTCCCTACGAACACAAAATTTCGTTGAATCCGTTATTAGGGAGTGGTGGATAGTTAAAACAAAATCTAAAAACTTGGAGTTTGAAAATATGTATAAATACGGCATATCTACTTTAAACTTCTAAGCAGTACTGATGCATATGTTTTCAAAGTTTGCAGTATTAACAAATTTTGATATTTGAAATAAATAAATAAATAAAGATTCCCCATGTTGTCGCTTATTCAACAAAATATTTAATACATGCCTCTAGAGTAAATACTCAAACATTTTAGTTCCATCTATGGGGTTTTAGTGGAAACAGTAAGAAACTAAACGAAAGTAATATGATATAACGAAGATTTCTATTGCAATATTATCTAAAAATAAAAACTTCTTGTGATATAACGGAAAAGATATTCCCAGAAAAAATAAACGCACACAAAATATCCCACTTTCCTCAAAACACTACCCTCGCTCAAATCTCTTAACCCACCTTACACACAGGACCATACAAACGAATAGAGGACAAAACACATTCTCCGGAAGAGTATCGCCTCAGAGACAGTCTACAGATATATCTTTTTGGATTATGATTCAGCAAGAACTGAGTAATGAATTCAGTAAAAATTGACGATAACAAGGAAGGTTTATTTTCTTTCACTTCTGCGAATGAGGTATGGACTTACTAACTGACAATCAGTTTTAAACTTTAAATAAGGATAACGCTTCATAAATGATTTATATCACTGGCCACACATGCAGTGACCTATTTGTTGAAATGATCTCAGTTTCACAAACATTTAAAACCTATTTAAAGTCTCACATACATTTGATACATTTTATGCTTAAAACTGATTTTGTCTATTTCATGTTATGTCAAATCCATATGAATCTACATTTCCTCCATCTTGCTTCTTTACTTTACGCATATCCCTATTGCCTTCCCTCCCTTTCTCCTTCCATCTCCACTCCTTCATTCTTTTTCTATCTCATTTCCAACCTTTCTTCGATTAATCCTTTCTATCTCCCACCTTTGTTTATTTGTTTCTTTCTGTTTTCTTTTTCCACATTTCCCAGTCTCGCACACTCGCTCCATCAATCGCCCACTATCCCTGAGTCTACAACCGTCACATCATCCATTTGACACTCTTTTAGTTTCTTTGTTTTCCACTCTTCCCTTTTTCAAATCTGCCCTTAATCATCCCCTTTCACTTTCCCTTAAAACTTCTCTCTTTATCTCCGATTCGCTGATTTGTGGGCCGCGACAATTTACTAGTATCAAAGATGTTTGTCGACATTACTTTAATAATGCCACACATCAAAAACTGGATAAATCTAATTTATGGGCACCCATGAATTTAAGCAGAAGCCAACACACTATGCATAAATTCTATCTAAAATAATGTCTTATTTTAAGATCTATGTCAACATAGATTTAAACTAAATTACTTACAAATGCATTTATGACTCCACTATATCGGACCTTAGTCATGAAAACTAAACAACTAAGCAGTAATGTAACACACAGTTCAACTCACAGGCACTACAAGTCGTGTACAATCATTCAAGTGACCAAAAGCATCCACGGCAGGAAGAGAAATGCGATCTTTACCCTAAGTTAGCGACCTCTCCAAGCTTTAATCTGGCCCATCATTTCTTTAAATTTGTAATAAAAATCACACGGAAGTCTGTAATCGTTTCCCGCCCGAGGATTGCCGGCATAACCAACACTTATTCATTGCTCACTTTTGATAAAAGAATGGGTTTCTGTGACATGTTTTTTTTTATTTTAAATAAGTCAGTATAACACTTATTTTAGGGGAATACGCTAAAACTTGATCAACGATTTACGATTTTCAGCAACAAATCTTCGGATATGTTCGTCAATATCCGTCAATATTATTTCGCTATTTTTCCGACAGTTCTGACTTAATAATGAGATGTTACGTAAATATATGAACACTTCAAAAAAGAACTTGATTTACAATGTTTATTGTTATCACCATATCATCATGGTGACAATGCGGGTATAAAATAATCTGCTTTGAGCATTTCAAACTATGCTTCGTTTGAACAGTGGATACAAATACTGTGAGTATATTTTACATTTTAGCGACCAAACCTTTCAGTGAACCGCGAATTAATTAAAGGTTGTGAAAAATAGGGATAACTATGACTCGTGATAGATTTTTTTCATTTTCCGTAGCAAAATAATCTATTCAGCGCAATCTGTTTTTTAAAGGGTTGCCTATACAATGACGAATCTTTCTGTCCTCGACAAAAGATCCACAGACTAACATATATTAACAGAAAAAATCGTAATACATGTAGTAATATTTAATTATTTGTCATGTACTATGTACTAAAATATTTTGCCATACGAAACATAGAAAAAAACGTGAGAGTGGTGTCTTTACGTTATTCATTCCAAACTTCTCGTTTAAGATGATCCTTCAAATTCAAATTAAAATGTGATGAGAATAATGGTCTGTATTTTTTATTAAACAACGCCTTCGAACAGACAATGGATTATTGTTTAACACGCGCATTCATTCTCGAATTTTATGACCAATGTTTGGCCGGAAGGTCAGTCCAAGAAGGAATACAATAATTGTAGAAGCAGAACACCGGTCGATACTTTATAACTTATACTTTATACTTTATATAAAATACACCAAAGTTTTAAATTTATTAGATAGCTTAATTCGTGAATATACCTAACAATTTTGCGAATATCCATCAATTTTCGTGTGCATTTTAATTTCTTTCAGACAATCATGAATTCAGCAGCAACAATGATGAGGTTTGGAGTATGTTTGTTGGTGCTGTTAGCGTTGGCAACACATGGTAAGTATTTTTTTATACATAATTAGAACATTACACACTCAGTCTCACTTAATTGCGACAAACGCCAAGTAGAAAATGGGATTGTTGATTAAAGTAAATTTTTGACACATATATATCTGCAAAAGCTAAATCTGAAATTTCATCCTTTTAAGAAGAACACTGGCTATTTTTCACTGTAACCATTCACCGACGAATGTAACCTAAACAGCCTTAATTTTTCATGAAAACACACGCTATTTGAACAAAATGGCGGCATAAAACTTATAGATTTCGAAGATGAGGCTAATGACGTCATCTTAAATAAAGTAACGAAAAGAACGCAAAGAATTATAAAAAGACGAAATGCTACCTTTATCCTGAACCTTTTGCCTCGACTCTTATTCAGTATGTTTTTTTTTCTTTTCTGTTATAATTACAACTAAACTTTGATAATTAGGCGATCTGTGATTCTCAATACCTAGCAAAAGGTATTATGTTTAAATAGTAAAGAACAGTATATGTACAATAGGCTTTATAACATGATAGTATCTGTATGAATCCCTATCCCGGATCTCGTTTCTTTCAATTTACGCAAAGGGTTTTCAGATATAATTTGTTATGAAGACACATTGTTTTCGTCCCGGTTGTCTTTAAACAACTGCTATAATTCTGCAAGAGTTACAATTTATATTGTGCTAACTTAATTCATATATAATAAGTCTACGCTGAAATGTATGCGGAATATAATGGATAATACTTAATACGAGGTAACACTGGTCCAAATGATGAAGACTGCATTTGTCGCACTTAAGTGAGACTGAGTGTACACGGCTACTTGATATTATTCATATCATGTGATGCGTCTTCATGATGCTTTGTTTTTCAAGGTCGTATAATACGCTTTTACATGAACATTTTAATGCTAAAATTGTGTTACCCTTTTTTAGTCCAGGATGTTGTAGCTCGACACTACGTATACATTGTAATGTAACATATATCACCAGTACTGGGGTTTAGACATTATGGGTCGGTGCTTTGTTTAGTCTAATATTTCAGCTCAGTTCAGTTCAGGCCAGTTTATTCATACTAATGAAATGATAAACAAACTACCGATGATTCTAGTGCGAAACTAGCATTATGCATTATGCCAATCTGCATAACCTACATAAACGTCCATTCCAAGGAACGAATTTTGATGAGAATTCTGTTTACAATTTGAATGTAACTCAAGTACACTTGAGAAATGATAAAGCTTGACTTTTTACATTTTGTTTCTATGTGGCTAATTGTAACTCGGGATTAATGCCGTTTTTCAACACTTTTTCAGCGACCGGTTCACCTAACCAGTTTTCCTGGACTGAATACTAACCAGTACTAACTTACCCTTCCATAAGGAGCAATTTCTCCATATATGGAGGAAAATGGACATTTTTGTCAAAATTTCATAGAAGGGTATGACCTGGCGCGATCGGGATTCGAACCCGGATCTCCGGGTTACAAGTCCAGTGCAAGGCCTTCAACATTAAGTAGTTTTACAATTGACATATTGTACAGTGGAACCTTCCAAATCCCAAATGAGCCGGAAATCGCATAGATACAGACAAATTAGTGAGCAACACATGTATTCATTGTCATTCTTTAAAAAATCATATTATTGCCGAAAAGTGAAAACCTTTCTTATCTAGACATTTTCCAGACATGCTCTAATAAGGGTGGTTCCGCTGTATTACGATATTATTATTGTATTTCGCAAGGTACAAATTTCATCTTGGTGTACTTTTATATTGAACTATCTTTTTCTGCTTCAGATGTCACATCTGCTACTTCCCCTACTTCAATTGTTCCTTCTACTACAACTTCGATTACTCATGCAATTACTACAAATAATGCTGATTCAACTGCTACTTCTTCTGCTGGTGTTTCAACTGCTACTCCTAATTCAGTTGCTTCAACAGCTACACATAATGCTGGTGCTTCAACTTCTACACCTAATGCTGGTGCTTCAACTTCTACGCCTAATGCTGATGCTTCAACTTCTTCCCATAATGCTGGTGCTTCAACTTCTACACCTAATGCTGGTGCTTCAACTTCTACCCCTAATGCTGGTGATTCAGTTACTCCGGTTGATACCAGTACTATCCCTAGTGGAGGTGAGTTTGGAATATTTCAGAGTGTTGAATTCCAATAATCAAACAGTACGAAAACAAATGTTGTTCTATATCGCCAAATCATAGTTCAGTGGTGTTACTTTTTCCTTTTATCGTTTATGTTTGATATTCGGTGTAAAATATCTTATATCAATAATTCGAATAGCAGATATCTGAATGTAGCATTAAGTATAACAAAACATATACAGAAAAAAAGATAAAACCGTCAAACAGAGTAATATAGTTCAAACTTAACGAGGTATGTAGAAATACATAAAGTCACATATAGGGATCATTTCAGTTTTAAGATGATGGTATGACCAACCCAATATTACGAGGATGTTTACGTCTCAATGGTTGTCTGTGTATCAAGGTTTACTTTATTAAACGCTAAATAACATCCAATAAAAATAACTATTGATAATCGATGTACATTTGATAAAGCGTCAGCGATTGCTTACATCATTGATGTCTTTTCAATGAAAGAATTACACACGTCTGTAATACATAGGTTAGCTACTAATCAAAAAATAAAAAATGATATATTTAGATATTCTGCATTATGTACTGCACTATTACGTATTATTTTTACATAATTTTTTTTTAAAAAAAATACAGGGAAAAGTACAGCTGCAAGATTCATCGGAAGTGGATACATGTTGTCCTTAACTGCCAGTGTGATTGCGCTTCTTTATCAACTTATGTGATGTAATGCTGTAAAGTTGACTTTTGTCGAGCGAACTATAAAAGCGTGTTTTTATAGTCATTTTACCTGTGATTTTTGTTGTATCTTGAATACGACGGAAGGGTCACAAACTCTGACCTTTTCTGTTTGATGTTTTATTGTTAAATCTATGCTTAATAAAGCAATAACAACACGATGTTCTTTGTTATCAATAGTTAGTTTGTACGTTACTTTAAGGAAATTCAAACTACATGTGATTGATTTGATAGATAAACCATGAACAGCAATAGTTTAAATCTCTTGATATATGTAAGTGGTCTGTCAACCACCCACCTAATAAAGATAGTATGATACAAAATAAAAGACCATTATATATTTTGAAACACTTTGATTATAAGTCAGTTTAAAGGAATGATTTTAGGTTATTTAGATGAATAAATCATTGACATAAATCACGCTAAGCTCTTATGTGTCTTACACATAGCTATGATATCAATAATGGTATCATAAACATCAACCTTGATTAATTTATCAGTTCTAGAACGACCCAAAACATAAATCAATTCAAAAAAGTGTATATTTGTCAAATGTGCAAATAGAAAAAAGAAATAAAACTCCTATAAACGTAAGAATGAAAAGAACCAAAACAAGCAAGTCTCAAGCCGCGTACAATAAACAAGAGAATAGGTGATTCGGCTTGATTCATGACGCCATAAATCAATGTCTTTAAGACAAATAAGCATATTACTTTGAAGTGTGCACTTCTTTTATTGAGATGATGGTGTTTGCATAAAACAATAAATAAACGTACACTTGTGGGGGAATCACGAGACGAGCTGTAGTCTCCTTTTATTGGTAAACATGTTTATATAAGCCTTCCCGAAAATAAATAAAAAAAGTCCCCGTGAGATTTATTACAAAAGATTCAAAACAGTTGAACTTAAAACTTTTAAAAGTGATTTTTACTAAATCCACGATACCCTTTTTCCTTAAAGAGCGCAAAACATTTGATGAGTTTATTTTGTTCCTTATAATCGGAGAGTATCAAATAAATCAATGGCTGGACCTTCTTGTGGATTTATGCCAAAAACGCTAAACACAGACACTGGCATTTGCGACGAAGAATATATGAAGTATCACATCCTATACATATCACATCTGATACATATTGTCAGATACTGAAGACATAACAATATATAACTCGATCCTCTACCACTTGTCTGATAGATATATTAGTTTAGTGGGTGATATCCAAAACAAAACACGAGTATATCCCTCTTATAGTTGTCCTAAAGGAATATTAGTATCACTTTTGTTTTGGCCTACTCATTGCTCCAAAAGCACTGTCGACAATGGACGATCAAATATCATTCAAAAAGAAATTAAAATCACATCATCAGAAAGTGAAATTAGCAGCTATATGAAGCTGGTTAATTTATTAAAACACTCCGTAAACAAATATTCAGGTTTGAAGAATGGAAGAGATCAAATGCGACATAATTTCAAAAGATTAATATGTAACAAAGTCTACAGTTAAGAAATAGAAGGTTTTTAAAAAAGTATATTTGAAAGAATGTAAAAACTATACAAGGCTCATTTCTCTACTGTTTTAGCAAATTTCTTCCAAAGTATTTGGGAGAATCTTTCATTTATGACATTGACGATGGATCACTGCGACCATTGTAACGATCAATCATCTAATACTACACAATCACACGTGGTGAGCTAAAACTGGAATTTACGACGAAATTATAAATTAGGCATGAAAAAAATCTTTAAACCAAATACAGGAGTATAAATTTCCTATGATATATGCGTATTTTTTTGATTTTTCTGATTTTTCTTTTTTCTAATTTTAACTTGACATTTCCTTGAAGATTTGTCACCTTTAATTAGTAATCGTGGTTTTGTTTTGACAGCTTACCTGTTTGTTTAAAGTCTATGACCTGTTCAGAATTCATGTAATTATATATAGACGCTCCTGAAGTAAATTATCTAGTGAGAGCCAAAGCATACGAGGCAAACCTTTATTAGAATACATTGTTTATCTAGATATATGTACAATTTATAGTGTATAGTAGTATGTATATGTGATGTTTATGTTTTTGTCCAATACTGTTATATTTTCCTAGTATTTGGTCACTGTCCTTGTTGTGTCTTGAGTATTTACCAGGTACCATGGATTCATTGAGTATTGATCAACAGGAGGACGCCTTCGAGACGTCAACGCCAGCCACCACCACTGACGCCAGCAATGCCAAAAGGGGCGTCAAGAGGGCTAAGCATTGACAACCCGGCTCTGATTCTTCCGTCGATGGAGACCTGTCCTACCTTTGTCTTGATACTGGCAAAATCTTGGCAGCAGCGCGTGATGAAAATCTGTTGCTGTCACATTCTGACTTCGACCAACTTGTAAACAAAATTGATCGGATGCAAACTAACTTAGATAAATTTGATTGAATTGAAAAATATATGAGTAAACTTGACAGTTTCTTAGTGCCCAGTTTGATTCTATGACTAGCCAACAAGATGAACACCAGAATGTGCTAAAGTAGCATAGTAAAACATTCAGTCATTGACAGCTGAAAATAAAAACTTAAAAGAGTCATTGTTCGTGACTTACATGACCAGTTGAAATCCCAAGTTATTGATAGCAAGTGCAGGGAAGTGCGTGACAATTTAGTATTTACTAACATTGAAGAAAAGCTGAAAACTAGTGAAAAGGGTAAATGTTTTGAAGAAACTGAAACCGTATTAAAGGAGTTCCTTGATACGAAGATGAAAATTAGTGACTGCAAATATGAGCGTGTTCACCGCGTTCCTACTGTGTATGATTCTACACGTGATTCCCCGTGCCCGATTGTAGCAAAATTTTCTTACTTTAAAGATAGAGAGGCTGTTCGTCGCTCAGCATTCAACCTGAAGGGAACACGCTATGGTATCAACGAACAATTTCCCGAAGAGATCGAGAAGAAATGTCGTAAGCTGTACCCCCTGGCGAAGCACTATCGGAGCCAGAAGAAGAAAGTCGTGCTGGTACGAGACAGGCTGTTTGTCGACGGCGAGGAAGTAAGAGCCGGGGACTTCGAAATCCCACCGAGCATCCAGAGACCACAGGGAGCCTCGACCGGAAGTAATAACGTCCGGTCTCGGACACAACGTCATCGCCCTGTGCCAAAGCCGACTGCGGGAACGTGTCCACCGACCAGACCTACCCGACAGGCCGGTCATGCTCAACAAACTAGGTCTACTAACTTATAGGATAGCCGTGATGGGCTTTCATTCTCATGTTTGAATGTATGTAGTTTAGTGCCTAAAATTGAACATTCCAGAATTTACTAGTCTTGTAAATTCAGTTGATATTTTTTCATGTTTTGAAACGCACTGTGACGATTTTGATAGTGTTAGTGTTGATAATTTTGATTGTTTTCTCAAAAATAGAACTCAGAAGACACTAAAGAAATCAAGCGGTATAGCTACATTTGTTAAGAAAAAATATTCGAATCTTTTTTCAGTAATTGATACGGAAAGTGAATGCGTGCAGTGGTTTAAATTGTCTAAATCTCTTTTTCATACTGATGAAGATTAATATTTGGGGCCGTGTATATTCCACCAGACAGTTCGAAATATTTTAACCAAACTTTCTTAGATACTTTTTATGCTGAATTGGAAAACTTTAACAGTAGTCATAAATATGTTGTGCTACTCTGAGATTTCAATGCGAGAATATCCAACATGTCAGATATTTCTGAGATTGACCTAAGTATTTTTGATTATGTCGATGTTGATACTAGTGAAGTTTTTGACTTAAATATTCATGAACAATTGAGAAAATGTAATATGTCATTTACCCGACGTTCTAAAGATAGTGGTTCAAACCACCTGGGAAAACATTTAGCTGATTTTTGTCGTTGTAACGATTTGGTCATATTAAATGGTATATCATTTTCTGATAGGAATGGCAGTTTTACTTGCAAGGATGCATCAGTTGTTGATTATGTTATCTCATCGAGTGATGCACTCTCTCTCTATTCACAGATTTTTATGTTAGTGATTTTTGTCCATTATTGTCAGACGTCCATTGTTGTCTTAATTTTAAACTTTCTATAGATACCATTCCTCTTGCACAAAGTAATATATCAACTGATAGAATCAGAAAGTGGAATGATGATAGAAAACAACAATTTATTAATAATATTGACACGTCTTTTATGGACAATATGAGTGAATTACTGTCTGATAGCGATACTATTTTTAACCAAAATACAATTAACGATATTGTTAATCGCATTGAATTGTCACTTGTTAACTCGGCCAAACAAACGTTTGGTATATATCCTAGTGGTCCAATTAGAAATGAAAACAATAATAAACGCAAGGAAAATTAAAAAATGGTTTAATAATGATTGTAAAGTAGCTCGAAGCTTTTTTCATAAATGTAAACGTAAATATAATTTGGTTAAAAATACTCAAACTAAGTCTGATCTATTGAACTCAGCCAAAAAGTATAAATCAGTTATAAGAAAATCAGTAGCTACCCATAAAAGAAATGTTAGAAAGAAAATTAGAACTATGCAAAGCCAGTCGCCTAGAGAATACTGGAATTATATTAACAGTTTAAACAAGAGAAAGAGATCAGCTGATGTAGATATGGATGTATTTTATGATTTTTTTTAAAAATTTGAATGTTGATAATGTTGATGCTGATGAACGTACTAATGTAGAATTCCCTAATGTTCTATTAGAAAACAACCTAAATGATGCCATAACTTGTGATGAAATAATGAAAGTAATCAAAAAGCTTAAAACTGGCCAAGCATCTGGTTTAGATAATGTTTCAAATGAATATATTAAAGCAACTAGCACAGTCTTAATGCCTATTTATGAAAAGTTGTTTAACAAAGTTTTTAGTACTGCTATAATCCCTGAGTCTTGGCTAACAGGTTGTATTATACCAATTTTTAAGAATAAGGGAGATATTACCAATCCTCAAAATTACCGACCTATCACTTTATTGAGTTGTATTGGAAAAGTTTTTACTGCTATTTTGAACAATAGACTTACTGAGTACTTGGAAAAAAATAATTTGTTGAATTCAAACCAAGCTGGTTTTAGAAAACAGCACTCCACTGGCGATCAAATATTTGTACTTCATACTCTAGCTGAAATTTGTAAACGTAAAAACAAAAAGCTTTTGATTCGGTATGGAGAACGGGTTTATTGGGTAAACTTATACGCTATAAAATCAATGGAAAGATGCTTAATACTGTTAGGAATATGTATAGTGGTATAAAATCTTATATTTCAGTGAATAATAAGACATCAGATTTCTTCCCATGTGCCAGAGGCGTTCGCCAGGGTGAGAATTTATCTCCCCTACATTTTTCTCTGTTTCTGAATGATGTAGAACATTATTTAATAACCAACAACGATATCAGTGTTCTTGTATCTGACGATAATATAGAAGTATACCTTAAGCTAGCTATTATACTTTATGCTGATGGTACTGTTGTACTTGCAAAATGTGAAGAAGAACTTACTTCGTTGTTACATACTTTTAATGAATATTGTACAATGTGGAAGCTAGATATTAATTTTGACAAAACTAAAATCATGGTGTTTGGAGACAGATTTCGTAGAAATAGAGACTTTATAATTAATGGTTGTAAAATTGAAGTTGTAGACACATTTATATGCCTTGGTATACTATTTTAAAAAAATAGACAGTTTGCATCTGCAAAAAAGCATTTATCTGAACAATCTAGAAAAGGTTTATTTAGTTTATATAGAAAGATTAGAAATTTGGATTTACCAATCGATTGTCAACTTAAATTGTTCGATAGTACTATTCTACCTATTTTAACATATGGATGTGAAGTTTTGGGAGTTAGTGATGTAGCATTACTAGAAAAAGTTCATACCGAGTTTTTAAAGTATATATTACATGTTAAAATTGCTACTCCTCATATTATGTTGTATGGTGATCTAGGTAGATTCCCAATTCATATAGCTATTAAGAAACGAGTAATTGGTTTTTGGTATAATATGTTAAAATATCCTGATAAACTATCTTCTACTCTTTATAAATTTATATTCGCTGACTTTATTCACAATAGCAAAGCATATAGTTGGTTATCTTTTGTAACATCAATATTAGATGAGTGTGGTTTGAGTTTTGTATGAATAAACCAAACTTTTCATGGCTCAAGAGAAATGTTGTTACTTTTGGTAGAGAAATCTTTAAAAGATCAATATCGACAGTCTTGGTATAGTAGTTTATTAGATTCTTCAAAGTGTCTTAATTATCGTATGTACAAATCTGAACACAAATATGAATGCTACTTTGATAAGTTATCTCCATACAATATTCAAATTCTAGTAAATTTTAGAATGTGTACTAATCATCAACCAATAGAAAAACTTAGATGGTATAATATCGATTATAATAAATGCAATGTTTGTAATTCTGGTGACATTGGAGATGAATTTCACTATCTCTTTAAATGTTCATTCTTTACTACCTTACGTTTACAATTAATTCCTGAAAAGTATGTTAATATTACAAACTGTACCAGTTTCCAGTCTCTCATGAATGATAAAGATGAAGTTATTCTAAGTAAACTATGTACATTTCTTGTCGCTATTATGAAATATTTCAAAACCCATCCGGCAATATAATTTCAAATATATGATCAATACTTTATCTGTCTATAGATCTATGTAATGTCTTGTAATGGTTAAGTGTTCGTTTGTCAACTTAGTATTTAAACTGTATTATTAATTTGTATTAATATGTGTCACTTTGTCTATACTTAGTGTATTTCATGCAACCCACAGCCTGGTCACTTATGTAATCGTCTATGTTTCGTTTTTTATATTACCTCATGTCATGTCATGTGATATGCTGAGTGTTAAATAAAAAACAACGTCTGCCCAGTCTTCACGTTACATGATTTTATGTCCAATGTTTCTGTGAAGTGTTTTACGGCGATTTTGCTCTTGCAATTAAAAAAATAATTTTAATTTACATAAGAACTGGTAGTAGAAGAAAAATCAATATTCTGAAAAGGTCTATCTAAACAACAGACTGATTCAATAAGATATCTACAATGGATCCATTTTTAATCAAGCATTTTGGCATTCATTTTATCTTTTTGCATGCATTACTTTTGTAGCCTGTGATATATACAAATCATTGAGGGTCAACAAGACGCATGATAGATGAAGTAATGTAGACAATATGACCACTTGTTTTGGGCAAACAAAAGACTTGTCTTAGGGTCCATACCTTGTGGATTTTGTATTCTTTGAAATAGTAAATACGATTTTTATAATATATTGTATGTTACTATTTATTTTGCTTTCGTTAATTTAATTAGAATACATTTTTGCTCAAAGTGTGCGATTTGATAATAAACCTTTTTACAAAATCATATTGACTTTCAATGTGTGTTATATCCCGCAATATTGAAAACTCAAACGGGTTTTGTAAAAGGTGCCACGTCAAGTACTTTAATCCTTAAATCCATCAGTAGGTCCCAGCTGTATTTCTCACTCAAAGTGCTTGAAGCCGACCTAGAAGAAAAGTATGCTGCTTGTAATATCTTCTGTCCATCTATCAGTGTGAAAAAAATGTGTCACCACAGCTTGAATCCACGATATCTTAACAGTCTGCTATTTTTCTACCCGCTTATCAGAAGCGAGCCATTGTTATTATGATCTTAAGTGATTAATTTATGCGAAAGTCAATTAGCTATTTTCTTAAACAAAAGTAATATTTTGTCTAAACGTTGAATAATGTCATAAAACAGAATCTTTAATGGTAACGCAATAGTACTATTTACTTCAACCTACAAGACGGGGTTTAAATCCTTTAGTTTAGTTTAAACTAATTTATTTTAGCTCGATTGTGAAACCAGCAACTTTGTTTACATTAATCCCACTCGAGTCCGCTTCCTAATCACTGCGCCAGAACTGCGAAAAATGGGCTGGTGAAGCATATGAACGAAACCGGAATTCGAACTCAGGACTTTCATATCAGAAGTCGGACGTTCAACCTATAGACCACGATGCCTCCCTTTATCTTATCACTAAATATATAAACATCAACAGCGTAAAGTCACGCACGTTTGTTTCACAGTATCTGTAAATTTTAATCGTTATGGCAAAATCACCAAACTGGTTGTTGCGGAAGTTTTTTTAGAAAAAAAGATAGTGGATTGTATAGTTTAACTTTTTATCAAACTGTTGAGAAATGAACAGTCGAAAGTACTCGGTCATCTCCCTTTATCTTCGGCAGCATAGTACAAAACTATTTTGACAGTTTTGCAGGTTCAGTAATTTTGATGTTTCGCGTAATTAAGGATCAATTCTCCTATGAGGAATCGAACTTTCCGCCATGGTAAAAACGTATGAAATTACCGGTACAAGTGACTTACTAACTATACAAATAAAACATCATCAAGATATATGTTAGACTTCCTACAACACAACGGGGGATTTTTTCTGATTAGCGAAACGGTCGAGATTGTGGGATTGTATTCATCAAGATACGAACCTCCGCCTGTGATACTGGCTTTCAATACGCAAATATCTATCTCTTCAAAATTCACATCCTTGTGCTGATATGGTATTCAGGCTAAAGATACTAACAAGCTACAGACAAACCTCAGTCAAAATTATCACATCTTATAATCAACACACACACCATTAATTCGCTGATAAACTTGATGTTAACCATGATTTCACTTATAACCAGATAACAAATGTTAGTACAAAATGTACATCACTTATAAATGAGACACACTTTATCTGTGTTATAATACTATCTAGTTTGTATGATTACACGATATTGATAAAATTAAAGAATTCTTCAATTTAATAGTTTTCATGTGCATAGTGTTAATATTTATTGTATGAGTCAATTCATAGCTAACTTAATTGACAAATAATTGTGCCTGCATTTAGTTCATTTGAAATGATTTACACAAGTTTTTGGTGATATTGGAAAAGAAAATAACAAGACGAAGAAGTATAATCAGAAAGATGAGACATTTGATGAACTGTGCTGCGTGTTTCGTGCTTTTCACGAGTGTTGTATTCGTCACTGGTCGAAATGGGGAAGGTAGGCATGTCTGCTTTGTGAGTTTCTTTCTCTACATCATATACTTGTAACATGATTTTTCTATGGTCTATTTTGATGTAAATATTATAAATTAACAAACATCTGAAAAGTGTTTGATAAGCCATAAATATATCTATCATTATTAGAAACAATTTCAAATTCATCTAAGGCTTCTAGTTTTCTGAAAATGATAGTAAAATACAAGTATTCATAGAAATATTAACGGATTCGAAAAAAAAGAACACAAAAATCAACATTACAATCACAATCACAGACATCAGCAAAAATAAATAATAATAAACATTGACACGTATGATACATTTTCAATACATATTTAACCAGTTTTTGATACAACAAGGTTCCCGACCATGTGGTGTTTTTTCTGTATTTGTTTTGTTTATTTATGGAGTTTTCAATGCTGCTTGTGTCACGTTAAATATAGTTGGAAAAGTGGGTCTACCTCATTAAAGAATACGAAAATGTATAATCTAAAAACCATATAGATAATACCACAAGACTCCAAATCCATCATCACAAAGCCCGTCCAATCCACAGAAACATAAAAATGCTGTCAAAACACAATCTCCTGGATGGGTACTGCTTTGAAACGCTAAGTAGCAAAGCTACAGGAGTCTTTAGCCTTGATGGAAATGCATTTCAAAGACATTGCTATCGTCAGCATGTAATGGTAATTGATAAATACTTGTGCATATAGTTTTGAAATATCTCAAAGAACTAAATCATTCTACAGTTTCAGTATAAAATACTAAATAACATCATTGCCTCAAAATAAAATCTCCATAAATAAAAAAATGAATTTCTTAAATGTTTTTATTGAAGCAATATTGAAAATTACGAGCATACTAGTGTACAATGGATAAAAATATTCATAGTGTCATTTCAAAGGGATTATAAAACAATGAATAAGTGACAATTCTCAGATTCTTGTAGATAAAGGGTAGAACTTCAATAAATTGGGAGCAATCGTAACCAATGGCATGAGTAAATGCCTGGCAAGTGTTGGTAATTCCAGACAAAATTGATGTTTAAATTACCAACACTTGATAAATATTTGCACAGCCCAAATTCAACTTCTCACATAGTGTCTCGCCGATCGAGTGATTATATATCATTGACCTATTTTCTTCAACACTGAGAAGTCTACAATACTCTTCTACTGTATGACCCACGCAAAGGTCATCAATACAACCGACTTTACTTAAAATGTCCCCCTCAGTGCTTCTTTACACTTGGCGTCTGTCTTTAAAGCACTTTCTGCGTCTACTTCAAACCCTTAACTTTAAAATATCGATTAATTTTTCACTCTAAAAGATTTCTTAAAAAATCAATCATTTAATCAGCGCAAACGATTTAATTCTCAAATATCTAAATAAGATGTAATACTCTTGCAAAAACGGTCTTCCAGGATGAGGTTACAAAGTCCAATCACTTATTGAAAACACGCGACTATTTCAGAAACCGGTTTGGAGGCGAATGAAGGATTGAGTTGTTACGCATGCTACGGAATAGGACCACATAACGATTGTGAAATGTATGAGCCATATCGACAAGCAAGAGAGGATGGGGATACAGATGGTCCTGTGACTCTTAAAACTTGTACGGCTCCCTATAACAAGTCGTGCATGATTGAGACTTATAAAAACACCGAAGGTATTTCCACCCGTATATCAACAAATAGAATTATCCAAAGTGCAGTTGTTCTTTTCCTTCCAGTAACCTCTAAATGATTATAATCATTCTTAGTTCAATGCACAACTTTTTTCACCTTCTACTTTGCTTTCGGCATTTTACTTAGCTCCATAATATTTTCCAAAGTTGGCCTCTCAAAGAAACATTTTCAGGTTTTAATTCTGTGATCTTCTGTAATAACATAATCTTCTTGTTAAATTTCCTCCTCCGATTCTCGATATCGTCCTTTTCCGGCCCGAAACCTTGAGTATTATGGAATTCTATACTCTAGACTGGCTGTCCGTGTTTACGCAACATATATTCACAATATGAGTGGCCACAAAATGTATTTCTATGGGTGTGTATTAAATTAGTGTATTAAATCTAATAAGAATTTTTTGGTCAGATTCAAGATGTCCTTCTTTAGTTATACCTGCGCTAATATGGCATTTTGTACACCTAAAACTCTCGCAAAATCTTCATATAAAAAACATGGGATTTTCTATCGGCTCTGATCAGCACGCAATTTTAAAAAATAACTTTTTATAACATTAAACATGTTTTTGAAAAGTTATCTTAGCTAAGGTACGACACCCTAGGAGATATACGTTATCTATAATGATCAATATACAATTATGTCATGTACGATCAAGAGAAATGTGTCATATAAACTTGTTATTATGCATTCCTGTTTACGCATCTGCTTTGTACATATTGCTACGAGAAAACGAAGAAAAAAGGAAAGGAAATATCGTTTTTTTAAAGATAGGTCTTTTTACGTGATTCCTAACTTCTTTACGTAAAGCTCAAAAGTTTATTCCTTTATATCGCTTCTATTCCACTTTCAGGTGATATTGTTCATATCAGGGACTGCAGTGATGACAAGACCTTTGATTTTACGGAGGTTATGACAAATGTGTCATCATATCAACGATTATTAGATTTACAAGATAATAACGAGACGGCTTGCGTGTGGGATAACAGCAACTTGGTGTGTCTGTCCAAATGTGCACCTCAATCAGTAAATGAAACGGCGAACTTTTGTAATGGACCATATTTTGCCCATGCTTTCACTAACAGTTTCTCAGCTTCTGTCATTTTATGTTCCGTTGTTTTAGTAAATGTACTGCGGTTTATTTTGACACAAAACTAAAGGAGATTTAAGTTTAGACAGTCTTGCAAAAGTTTTTATAAATATGTAATAAATATGTTGCACTCAAAACCATTTCAGATGATGACATGGGAGAGTATTAGATTTAGTATTAATGAATATTATCACGATTAATGTGCAGTCTTAAATTACTAGTATTTACAGAAAGATTTGCCTGGAAAAAATATCAGCTTGAGAACCTTTGTGACGTCGGAGCTAGGTCAATCTAATTGGACTAGCAAAAGTGCTCAGACAAGTGGCATTTTTTCTAAAGAGACCAAATTATCATATTGTACATTAATAATACCACTATGTCTGCAATATTGTTACTGTTTTAAAACGTTATGTATCCTTGTATTTCGTAATGTCGATTTCTGTTATGCTCTTAAATAAATAATGTCTTTTATTGATTGCGTACAATGTTTGAATGTGACAAAAGGACTTAATTAAAGTATAAATCTAGGCGTAATGGCATAATATTGTAATTAGCATAATATAGGCCCCCAAGCCTTACAAAGTCAAATCCAATTCACTGCATGATAAATGCATAATGAGAATGTATTGATTTTTATGCTACAATGTTTTATTATAATTGATACACAAACAAAGAGAAATCTATTGAATAATGTTGATACTGATTTCCATTTACAATTGAAACTACAATCTGCACTCCATTATTAGTCATAAGATAATTTACTATTAATTCATCACTCAGATCAATAGAATTTTAACATCAAACGAAAACCGACAAAAGGGAGATACATGAACACGCGTGAATTTATACCGAGTCGAATTTCTGAACGTCCACCTTGTATTTTATAACAACGTGACAACATCGAACAGCCTTGGTCTATTACTTGGTGGGCTTATAATACATTGAATTTAGAACAATTGTAAGTATTGTAAAACATAAGAATTAGTACAATTATATGGATTCTTCCAAGAATCGACTTTTTAAGGCGTACGTTTAGAAATTCGACTCAGTGTAGTAATAAAGCTTTTGACTTAATGTATCAAATCTTAAATATCGCTCTTGGCATGATTTTTAATGTAAAAAAAAAACAATAACTCTAAATAATAAATTATGCTGGCCATAAAATACTGCTAGTTAATTCTAGACATCTTTATTCCGGCATTGATTAGCTAGATTAAATGAGAATAAGTTTTACAAATTTCATTTCTACCGCATTGTAATATTCCATATTGACGATAATATGTTAATTGTCAGTCTCCGAAAATTCAAATGTTTTAACCTCATTCGTTGGTTAACAACTGGCACTTACTCACTTGATATAAACATCACTAGATACAGTGTTTCTCAAAATTACATATAAGTGGTAGGCCTAATGTAAATGTGTTTATACCGTATGAAGTTGCTGCTGCCAAATATATTTTTTATCATTTATTATGTTTTTTCTATGTAATAGTCAAAGCTCAACCACCGTTGTCCTTCTTGGATTATAATGTTTAGAAAATCAATATCTTTGAAACCAGTCACAGGATTACAGGAAGAACGCTGGATCACAAGGAAAACATTTGTACACGAAACTAAATTGGTTGAAAACGGGAATATTTGCTAAGCAAAAAAAACAACACAAGGTTTGGGTACAAGCTTTCTTTTGTATCTCTGATGCTAAGATCTGTGCCAAATATCATTTATTGATTACCCGGCATTGATGTCGTACATTTTCAACATTTAACTTTTGTTTGAACCATTCGTCTTTAATATCGACGCGTCCCAAGGCTGCCCCCTCAGAAAGCATCTAAAAACGTTCGCGCATGAAATGAGCGCCAGAGATGGGAGAAACAGGACATCGAAGTGATACACTGTCAAATCTGCGTATACAAAGACCACTAAGGGAAATTGAAACTTTTATATATGTTCTTTATTCAAGCTGGTCTTCGTTCGGAGGTCAGCTTGGTATGCTGTATCAATTAGTGTGAACTGAAGGGAGGCTGTTGCTGAGTCTGGTGGCCGTTCACTTCCGCATTCAGTCAAATCGTGAAGATACATTAGCATTCTATTAGCGTTAAACGTCATAATGGTATAATAGCGGTTATAGAGCTAGACTTGTAACGCGGAGATCTGGGTTCAAATCCCGGTCGCGGAAGGGAATACCTTTCTATGAAAATTTGGCAAAAATGTCGATTTTCCTGCATATGTGGAAAAGTTGCCGGTCTTTGTGGAAGGGTAAGTTAGTACTGGTTAGTCCAGGAAAACTGGTTAGGTGAACCGGTCGCGATATAGAACTGAAAAAAATGTTGAGAAACGGCCTTAAACCCAGTGACAATGTCACAAACATCAAAGTTACATGGCCTTCATAGAAGCAAATATATGTGTTAGTTACAAAACAAGTGAATAATTTCATGGAATAACAATTAGAGAAACTTATTTTCTGGCCTTATACTTAGTTCTAAATCAATCAATTGTTTAAGGCGTAAGATAAATGCTTACATGTAACTGCTATTCTAATGTTTTATTAAGATACACTTAATGGAATAGACGCATGACTGATTTATATATATGACTTACAAAGATTAACCATGAGCTATTAATTATTCACATTGACAATGTACGCAATGAACTTGAACATGTACGTGTCAAGCAATGAGAAACTTGCCAAGCGCTTGATAATAAAAGAATACTGCAAGTTTTATTTCATAACAAGATATTATCATTATATTCTACCTGATGACAATTATGGAGTGGGTGACTGTTCCAACCTTCGGTCTATGAATCGCATGTCCGGCAGACTTTAAACATTACATCAAAAACGGTAACACAACAAAAATTAGGTAATAGAGACAAATAATAATTAGAATATTAATAATTAGTGCAAAAAGGACAATATTTTCAACAAATTTTCTGAACAAATTTTACTTATTTATTTTTTTTTGTCAAAGTCTAGCACACCAACTGGCTGTAAAACTATTACAGATCATTCTGTCGTTATATTTTTCTTCCATCTTGACAATGTTTGAGTCGGTTTAGTGCGCTGTATTAACATTGACGAATAACCTTTATAACACGTGTAAAATGTAAATGTATTTCTCTCTCTTCTAATTCCGGGATGTGAGGATAATGATGACGGAAGGTGTATATTTGCTGGTGTCAAGCAACATCTTTTGAGCAAGGTATTTGAGATGTATATTTTAAACAAACATTGAAACTTGATATGAGAAAATCAAGCCATTTTTCCAACATTCTTGTTACTAAGTACCGGACTAACAACCCTTGGTAAATTGTCAATATCTTCCATCTCGGTCGTGTCTGTTATGGCATTATTTTTATTCTTATGTGACACAGCAAATGCGGCATTAAAAGTCTTCGTCATGACTTTTTGTTTTTTCTTATGCTCGGCGAGTGTTTCATCCATACACGAGAATTGATAGAGCGATAAGAAATTGTTCACAAACATAGGTAGAGTAATCGATAAGAGAAGTACTCCGCAAACTGACAGAAGGGTCGCCACGAATCTTCCACCGGCTGTTTTAGGCGTTATGTCACCGTATCCGACCGTTGTCAGGGTGATCATCGTCCAGTACCAAGCTTCAGGTATTGACTCAATCCCTTGTCCATTTTCGATGAAGAAGATCAAGCTTCCGAAGAAACTTACGACGATGATCATCAATAGGACGAGAAGGATCATGTCCTTGGCGTTGGTTTTCAAAGAGAATGTAAGAACGCGGCTTGCGCGGACATTCTTCACAATGCGGAACAGTCTAATCACACGGAAGAGTTGTAGAAATCCAATTGCACTTACCCAACTGACTTTGTACTTATGCTCTTTCATAAACACATGAAGAACGATGATTTGCAAGTAGAACGATAAAACGGCCAATATGTCAAAAATGTTTAGAATCGATTTGAAGAAATTCAGTATCGAAGGACACGTAAAGAGCCGAAGTAACAAGTCCACAGTGAAGAATGCCGCGGCCATGTATTCTAAAACATCAAAAACAAACAACCGAACGGTGATTGTAGGAAGCGTGACCTGAAGAGGATCACCATATTCATCGTAATATTCAAAGTCGTCGTACTCTATATCTTCGTGATCATGGTACAAACCGCCATTACAATCCGGAGATCCAAACTTTTCGAATGTTTTCTGAAAGTCATCGTGATTAGAATATTCTAGATATTCCAGCATTTCGCACATTTTAACTTTTCTTTGTAGCGACTTCACGGTGCTTAAAGCCAGCGTGATGGTGCAAAGGAGCACGGTGCAAAACACGACCGCCAGGTATATCTAAAAATGAATGTTTGGTATTAATGTAGCGTAAGTGGCTATATGGTGATATCAAGTTTCACTAATTCATAATTTTAAAAAGTCAACCATAATTGTATAAATTAATAAACCCACTATACAGAATCGATTGCAAGTGATTTGAAACAAATATTGTACTTGATCTGTCTTCTAAAACCAATATCGCACGTAATTTACATTTTTTAACAACGATCACTACTCTGTTTATAAGGATATATTACAATAATTAGGCTTAAAATAACAATCTATCATGCAAGGAGCCGTGTCTCAGATTTTTCATAACGTCCTCCGTTCAATAGATATTTGACTTTAAAGAAATTCCCCAGCCTGAACCTCGCTGACAATTACGTAATACGTCATAAATAAAAAACGAAAATAAATATCAAAATTCTGAGACACGGTTCCCTAGATAAGTATTTTCGCTACAAAACTGCTTTGAAATCCATCTTCAAATAAAGCGACAATCTTTGTTCAAAAATAGCACCCACTGCGTTTTTTTTTCTAAGCGAGAAATTAACAACAAAAGTGTCAGATCATTATCACCCCCTGTAATCAACAATTATTCTATAAATTAATACAGCCTATTAAAATTTAATAACCAATCAAATTTGTTGATCGTTAGCGGATCAATTAGTGGAACCGCCCACCATTTTTGATGAATATAAAGAGCTTAATTACAATATGTTTGTCAAAATAGTATCATATCGTACCGATGCAATACACAGTACATCAGATTTCTCATTAACCGAGAGGCTCTCAACGGGGAAAATGACTGATAGGGAAATCGAGTTGAAGATGGCTGTGGAAAGCTCTATATAAGTTAAATGAAAGGTAGCCATGCATTTAGTGTAAATATAAAAACTTAAGATGTGATTGATTTGTAGAAAAGTGTTTATGTTTTATGTCAGTTAATGTAATAATTTAAAAAAACATACTAATATATAAAGGTAATTGGATATATAACAGAATAAAATAAGATTCTCGAAAAACTTGCACGTCCAATGTCCATAAGACATTACTGTTTTTCATCCTATTGTTTGTTTGATAGCTTTCAATATTTTACCAAAATGTACTTAGCTGCTTAACAAAAGTTCACGTTGAAATAACTTTATTTTATTTATTACATCGATGAAATATCGAAAATAATAATTTTCGTTGACTCAGGCTTCCTGTATTAATTTACAGGCAATTTAAATACATTGTAGTTTTATAACTCGTGTTTAAATGTATTTGAAACATTACTGACTCTAGAATATATAAATTTAATTAAACTTATAAAAATGGTACGTACGTCATAACATTAACGGGGTTACGATCTTTGACAGTTCGTTTTCTTATCGTGTGCGTTTTATTGAAAGGTGCGTGAAGTGTCTGCAAACCATATTGCTGTTTATTATATCTCCTGCCAAAACATAAAGGAATGTGTGATGCGACATATATGAGGTCGAAATTGACCCATATTGATAGCATAATTAGCAAGGCGTTAGAGTATGATATCGATATCACACTTCAATAAGATCACCGTTCCGGATCAGTTAATTCATCATATTAAATATTATAAGTACATTAGATGCTAGTAGCCCAATCGACCAAGGTGTTAATGAATTCACACGTTTCTTGCACATCAAATGACAAAATGTGGCCTTTATTGACAGTTTCCATTTTCACAATATGTCACGTCACTATGGTCAAGTATTTTACTGGATACAGATTTATGCAGTTCGGTATCTTTAGCATTCGTAAACCAACTTCCGCGAGAAAGAGATTTCTAACTACACTTTTCACTTTTTGAGAACACTCTAACATCTTGCTTAGCCTAATTTTTCTTATTTCCCATTTTAATCCGATTGATGTTGATAATCTGTCGAATTTTAAATACTCACGTTAACATAAGGTAGGCGATACCAAATTTAATACCGATTGATACAAATTTGCCCTTAAGGAGCCCCTTATAGCGCCGCCTCTCTCGCTGATAAAGTGGAGTCGATATGGGGGTGCAGTTTTGATCGCGATAAAACACTATTTTTGCATACTCGGATTGATTATTTTGTTGCATGGTATGATTGTATGATATTTAATTATTGTTAGCAACTTAAAAAGTCTTTTTAGCCTTTTTTACGTTTGTAGGCACTTACGCTACATGAACTAGAGTGCAAACATATATACAAACGTTAGGTTACTTTGTGACAGTAGTAACGAAAAGAATTACGCTATGCAGTCAAACATTTACACAAATTCAGCCAAATTGGTAAAAATGTGGTCGTTATGCAATTGTGGCAATTTTCAGACGTTGATTAAGCCTATTTTAGTTAATGTATGCTAAAATGTGATCGTTTTTCACCAGAATGCATTGAATTTATTAATAGGTGGCCATTTATCTAGAACATATTTAGAAAATACTTGAACTTGACAAATACCAGATTTATGCGGACAACAATGCCATTGCTGAGGTGGTTTGCATTAAAATGTAAAATAAGGGTAAAGGAACCTTCGACATAAGTGTCCGCTCTCTGAAATCAATGATATTCCATATTCGCCGTCGTAGTCTGGTAAGTTTATGTTCTGTTCGGATTGGAACGTTGTCATTAGCTGAATTTGTTACATCAAAGGTTTCTGCTCGGAATCTCTCACGGGTTTCAAATTCATCAAAGAAAGTGTAGTACCTGAATGAAGAGTAAAAGATCCAATAGAAGATAAAAGTCTAGCTGAAAGCGGTTTTGATCATATTTAAGATGAACTTCGAGATGAAAAAGCACTAAATAGAAGCACGTTAAAATTAATGAAAAACATTCTGATGGCTACAATTAAAGTGAAATTTGATGTTTATTATCGTTTATTTCGGAATTCGGAATTTAGTAAACAAATTGTATATATTTTAAGAAACGCATCTCACCATTTCAAATATGCCTAATTCTGAAATATTGTCTTATCATATTACTGTCCAAACTATCCAAAGCTTCACCCTTTGGGAGAAGCAAAATTATGTTTGTGTTGTGAGGTTGTTGTTCTAGAGAAGTTAAATTTATAGTTAAATAGTACAATGGGAAAAAATCATGCTTTTGTTGAAGGGAAATTGTTGCTCAAGAGAGGGCCACTCTTGAAAAGTTTCACTTTATGTTTATCGCTAAATAAAATATAACCACCGGGATTGAATTTTTACAATATTTTATTTTTATTTTTATTTTTATTTTATTTATAGGTATATCATATTAAGCGTTGGATTCCATAAATTGTGCGTGCTAATCTTCAAACAATACGTTGGGAGGTGTAAACTCATTTAATTCATTTTTGCTGAGGAAAGGTGTAAACTCATTTAATTCATTTTTGCTGAGCAAACAAAAATAAAATAATTGTGATTTGACATTGTCCGTTCTATAATATACATGTATATGGTAAGTGATATTTTGATATGGTTGAAGGGGACACTAAAGTGCTTTATTCCAAATCCTTCTAAATTCTTATTCATATCATATACTGACTGAAACTGAGGTCAATAAATTTGGAAATTTAACTTACCGGTAGAGGCAACAAGGCTCCAAAATGGTTGGCGACACACACCAAAAAGAAAGTTCTCCCTTAAAGGCTTTTGGACAAACTGATTGCGGCATATGTAGCTCACCCGTCTTATAATAATCAAGAACAGCCGTGAAACAATCAACTGGACGGTCGATGATTAATTCCTTCGGAGCGTCAGACTTCTTGATATCATCACACATTTTAGGAAGAGTTTGCGTCTCCTTGCCTTCAAGAATGCTCCTGGAAAACTCAAAATGCGCACCGGATACGTTAATTTTAACTCGCTCCATATTCCTTTCTAACTTTCTTTCCTTCTTCTTCGGAGTTTATCCTTCGGATTATGAACAAATATGTCAGCAGGTTCAAGGTTTGCGCACTGATAAGCATGAATGTTACAGAGTTGAAACCAGTCAAGCCAAATCTCAAGGGTAGACAAACTTTTAATGCTGATAAGAGGGTCGATCAAAAAGTACTGATAAGTTTATCTCGGTGGTTGGAGTATAAGCTACAACGTTTGCAATACTGCTATAAATTATTCTGGAATGTCAGGTTCTCCAATTGTGAATGATAAAAGTCTACCAGACTCTGTCTAACCATTCTAATGACTGCAAAGTTTAGAAATATAAACTTGAAGATAAAATGGAAAAAGATTTAGTTGACTAAAATTTGAAATTAAATTCATGTATTAATATATTGGTCATATAAGGCACTGCCTCTTAAACAGCAACACGTGTTATACATTCCGTGGTCAAATTTAATTGGATCAAAGTCTTGTGCTGAATGTTGCATTTGGTTGCCCGCTGCACGTTCCATTGTGTAAATTGGAGTTGAATTCTTTCCCTTGATTGGTTACAAGTGATCGCTTCAAAAAAAAAAACAATTTCATGACAACCGTGACCTCTAGTTTCCCATTACATTCTTAAATTATTTACCACTGCGTCAAAATTTTGCATCACCGACAGTTTTATAGCATTTTAAAAGATATACATATTAGCTTAATGGAGGATCTTTAGATTTTCACGTTACCTTGATAATGGATTTACATTATAAATACAAAATGTCATTTTGAAACAATAAAATTCTCTTTGATGTTGGTTTTCTACCGCCATGAAGCAGCCAGTGTTTGTGGAGGTAAATATGTACGTCTGTAACGTAACAGAAACATCAGGGAAGGCATTCCTAAATCAAATCAAAACTTTCGGGATGACCATCCTCTATATTCAATTAATGATGACAATTCATTTTAAAGTTTAATTATTTAGCCAAGTAAAATCACACGTATATCAGCTCTAAAACAGCAAACACATTACAAGAATCATTCAAGTGGGCAAAATATTCATAATTTGTGTCTGACATCTATCATTATAAATGAAATCCTTTGAAAACAAAATATCAATTATTTATGAGGTCAGCAAATTTATTGACCCGTCTACTTCAGTATTGATCCATAGATTTTCGCGAATAACAAAAATGACAAGTACACGTGCGGTGTGCAATATTTTATCTTTGATATCTTAGCACAATCTGATGTAATAAAATGTTTTTGAGCAACGGAGTGCGAAAATGTTTATAATGTACAGTCAAACCTGTGAACAAAGGTCACCCCTGGGAAGACAAAATGTGGCCTTTATTGATAGATGTCCTTTATTCGGAGGTCAGTTTGTTCTAAATAATTAGTGACGGTTTTTCAAAGAATGACCTTAGTCACAGTATGGTCTGTATTCGAAGGTGGCCGCAAATACAGGTTTGACTGTACATGAAATTGATTTAATAACGTATTTTGTATCATTTACTATACAGTAAAACCCCTGAAAACCGAACTACATTAGAGCCGCAATTCTCTGAAAATCGGACGAATTTTCAAGTCTCTTCTATTATTAACAGTTCTCTGAAAACCAGAATTCTAAGCAAACCGGACTTTTGGATCAGTTCGATTTGCAGGCGTTATACTGTACATGGTCCATTGCCATGCGTCCGTGGGATACATTACAGTACTAATGGTTGGATATTTGATTCCCACAAATCATTTCATTGAAACATGATACTTCTATTGTAATTCCATATTTACATTATTTACGGCGCTACATAACTCTTGGTACATTATGGCTTGATATTAATGTCACGTGATTAATGGTTGTATTGACAGACAAATATACTTGAGACTCTATTCATTAATCAATATAAATAATAAATTAAGTTGTTACTCAAATATTACCGACACGTGTGTTTTGTTCTCATGGTATATGAATTCCAAAAACGGCCTTGACGTTTCCAGCGCGACGAATCGGAACACGTCGGTATTTTTCGCCAATCTGTTAATTTAGCATGATTGCAATTGAAACGTATAAAATATTTGTGTGCAAAACTAGATTTTCACTCGGTACGTTTATATTAGCTTTTGAAGGCCCGATGTGGTTTGTTGGATAAGATTTATGTTGCAGCTGTAAATTATTAAATATGGTTCAATCGCAAATCTATTGTCTTGGGAATTGGCAAATGTAGTTGCATAACAGTCAATAAAGCATAACTAGTGTTTATTATCATTTTAAGGCATTAAATAGCTTAATAGTCTTTTATCTATGGTGAAATTTCACAACGATCAATACACTACTGTGATTATTACCATGCACCAATGAATTTTGAAATTTAATTCAAGAGCATATGGAATTTGAGTTTTACAATAATCAAACCTTCCTCAATTTCGCAGAAATTTCATCATATTTACCAAATATAACCCGTAAACGCATATAGAACCATTGAGTTTCAAAAACTACTAATTCTGTATTGATCTCTAATCCTGTTTTATACGAATTTCAGAACGTTTAACTGGCTGTTAGATCTATGAAAATATGCATTTATAACATATGTCTTTTTACAGCTTTTTGGCATTCAGTAATGACTAAACATCGGCAACCACTGAGCCAGTTTTGTCTTTTTCTAATAGGTAAAGGCTTTGTTACTAATTGTATATACCTTTTCAACAAGGCAAGAGACGTGTCCCTAGATTTATTAGTGAACTTCTACTAAATAGAATACTTTTACAATAAAAGAAAAATACTTAAGTACTGGAAATACTGGGTAATATGCAATAACAGTTACTTTCTTCGTTAGGGTCTAACGAGGTATCAGAAGCCAAGGTTATTTGGCGACTTTTCAAGCTTCAACGGTGGAGGAAGACCCGAGGCGTACACCTGGGTAGAACAAGCGACCTTTCATAAGCTAGCTGGTAGATGTGAAATGGTCGCGGTGGGAACATTACAATAACGAGGTCATAAGATGTGTAGAATCACGAAGCACTTTATTGCTTTATGACAAAATAAGATCCCTTTGGTTTCATTCTGTACGTGTTTGTGTTAGTTGTCTTTTTACATTAATCTACAACTGTGTGCCTTTTGAACGTTTAAACTTGTTACCAAAACAACGACAAACACAAATACAAGACTTTAAAATCAACTGAATTACAAATGATCACAGGTATTATATAGAAACAAAAAAAAAACAGTGATAATAAATGAACGAACTAATATCATTAAATATCAATCAAAATTTAAATTCATCTTGTTCAATAAATGTTACATAATATCAATCGGGAGATGCGTAAAAAGTAGCAGCTTACCGCACAATGACATGTTTAATCTTACGTCGCAAATATCCATTTAACCCTAAGCCTTAAAATTGTACAGTTAAAATACGCTATAGTCATAAACATTGCAATAGAATGATAAATTCAAGATATTTTTTCCAAAGTTTTGCCATTCTGAGAAAGCACATGACTCGTAACATCTGGTTCATGATTAATATCTTCCAACTCGGTCATATCCGTGTTGGTCTTGGGTTTATTTTTATGTGTTATTGCCAAAGCAGCATTAAACGTCTTTGCCAAAGCTCTCTGCTTTTTCTTATGTTCTTCAAGTGTTTCATCCATACAAGAGTATTGATAAAGCGATAGGAAGTTGTTAACAAACATGGGCAGTGTTATTGACAACAGAAGCACTCCGCATATTGACAAAATGGCGGCAACGAATCTCCCGCCTGCTGTTTTGGGTGTAACGTCGCCATAACCAACCGTTGTCAAGGTAATCATGGTCCAGTACCATGCTTCTGGTATGGACTGTATCGCTATGCCGTTTTCAATGAAGAATATCAAACTTCCAAAGAAGCTAACACATATTAATGTAAATAGAGCAAGTAGTATCATATCCTTGGCATTGGACCTCAATGAAAATGACAAAACGCGGCTTGCGCGGACATTTTTCACAATACGAAACAAACGCATCACGCGGAAAATTTGCACATAACCAATTGCATTCACCCAACCAATCCGATATTTGTGCTCTTTCAGTAACCCATGGACGATGATGATTTGCAGGTAAAAAGCCAAAACAGCCAAAATGTCAAGAAGGTTTAGGATTGATTTACAGAACTTCAGTATAGAAGGACATGTAACAAAGCGCAGAAGCAAGTCCACAGTGAAAAACGCTGCCGCAAAGTACTCCAAAACGTCGAAGAGGAACATACGAACGGTAACTTCCGGGAGTTGAATCGTGGCAAGGTTTCCAAAAGTATCATTATATTCAATGAAGTAATCTTCAAGCTCGTCGTCGTCTTCGTGGAAAAAATCACCAGAGCAATCCGGAGTTCCAAGTAGCTCAACTGCAATCTCAAAATGTTCATGATCAGAATATTCTAGATACTCCAACATTTCGCAAAGTTTTACTTTCCGCTTCAGTGACTTCACGGTACTTAAAGCCAAGGTAACGATACACAAGAGTACCATGAAAAACACAACAGCCAGATATATCTGAAACGCAGAATTGACCAATACAATAGATACAAATATAAGTACATTACTAATACAAATTGTTTGCTGCATTAAGACATAGGTGTTTTGCAGCAAAAATAAAGTACATTTAAAGTGACATAACATTGACTTACAATTGGTTTGATTAAAGAGCACAATAATGACGATCAGAGAGTTGCCTACAAGATGTAAGGTTAGGGAAAAACAATTCTCATGTTTACGGTTACTTAATGTAGGTCTCAAACATTTCTTTTTTACTTTGGAGGTACGATTTGTTCCCAAATATTTTCGTACTATGAATTGTGTTGCTACTGTAGAGACTTCACGTTCAGTCATTCGTTTAAGACATTTGTTGGCGGTAATAAACGTTTTGATTCAGATAATCCATAAAATAACTGTTGATTAGCATTTACGCAACTGACATATTAAATAATCTCTAACTCTACCGTTTTTTTGCCATTTGACGAACTTTTTTCAACTCTCTATTCCAGCTTTTTACTTTCAGTACATTGAAATATTTGCACACAATTTGCAATCGATATCAAGTTCCTGTTACTATGATTGACAACAATGCTTTTAAATAGCACCGCTATCCGAACTTCAAGGAGATATATTCACATAAACCATCATGGTTTTTTACAAATCCTTATGTTTGAAATGTATACTTCAATAATGTTTTACTGTTCATGTCATATTGAGTAAAATTGTATATATGTAATACTTATTTGAAATAAATATTGTTTACACTAAAACTTATACAGGAGCATGTTTATGTGCAATCAAGTCCGCGATCAAATGTCTTCAGTGAGACAGACAACCAACGATCTTCATGCAAACATGACGTTTTATTCGGAGGTGTAATTATTCCATTGTGTCAATAAGTGTTTGATTTACGACAGTCATGGTTGGTTTGTTAGCTCGGGTTTTCAAAAGGCAGTTTACTTATGTTTTGAAGTACATGCTTATAAGGATTATGAATTAACTGATACATTTGTATTGGGTTTTATAAACGTGGTTTGTCAAATGTGTTTCCTTGGCTGGAGAGTTTAGTTAATTACAAATTTCCATCTTTTTCCACTGGCGTAACTTCTCCAGCTTTAGCGGTGGAGGTATACGCTATTCGTACACTTAGGTAAGACAACCGAGCTTCCTTAATAAGAAATGGATAGATTCCTAACTTAAGAAATTTCGTTCCGAGTTGTGGGATTTGAACTCGCAGCGGTGAATTAATAAAATGGTCTTATTATCAAAGTAGTTTCATCAAGTTAACATATTGAAAAATAGTCCAAAAATAAGTGATCTTTATAATGAGATGGTATTGATATTGAAGTTGTCACCAAGAGGGGTTTATAAGTGTGTCATGTCACAAATGTGCTTGATGAATCATAACTTCATACAATCAATAAATTATTTACCTGAAACTAAGTATACAATACATTAAACATTAATTCTATACTAAGCCAATATACTCTTATCAGGAAATGTATCTTTGTATTATAAAGTAAACCAAACAATTACGCATGTATTAGATATGGGTAATTGACTGTTAAAAGCAAACATATCAAATTTACCTTTGCTTTTAAGGTTCGTTCTTTGAACTCAATGATTTTCCATACACGGCGCCTCATTCTAGTGAACTTATTGTCAGTTCGCATGGGAATAAACTCGTTATCAGCATTTGTGGCATGAAAGGTTTCAGCTCGAAATCTCTCACGAGTGTCCAGGTCGTCAAAGAAGGTATAGTACCTGAGTCAATAGAAAGTAAGCACAGGATTCCAAGAAAATGCCATTGTTCTTATATTACCATAGCAATATATCAAATTCATTAATGTACACACACCAACAACACAAAACTGTAAAAAAAAACAAATTCGCCAACATGGCTCCCAATAATATTCTACGAAGTTATTTCAAATTTAAGTTTGCGTGAATTAAGAAATTGTAAATATAGTGCTCCCTCCTGAACTGTCACCTCCAACGACTGATTCCCTCATAGATACGACAGTAAAAGGCACACATGTAATAAAAACACCTGTCTTGAATGTATCAATACCCTCCGAACAACAATTCATTCCAAAGAACAACACTTTTTTGCGACTCCGACAAGTGTTGCTCTTCGGAAGGAGCACTGTATACAGTCATATTTCATCAATTGATTACATATGGGCGGGGATTCGGCTCCGCATGAATTTAATACAAGACTCTCGCCACAACAACATCTATAGTTTCATATTTTTATCCGAAAACGACAATAACTACAATTTTCAATCGACTCTTGCATTTTACTCCTCAGTGTAAAACGAGTAGTTGGTGACGTCATTGGCTGTTATAATTGTTCGGAGAAGTAAATGGAACAACCGACTATATTTTATTGTAGAATAATGTATATGTAATATATATGTAGATTTCCAATATTATAATATTGACTGTGTGCGATGCTGAAGTTTTTTTAAAGTATATTCCTTTAAAAATACAGGCAAGTAAGCAGTGGACGTTAAATAAATACTAAATTATATATTCAATATCAATGTTTTGATCTATTTTTGAAATTACCCGCGAAATACGCATCGAGCGAAAAAATGTGAGGTGTTCCTAATACGAAAATTCTCGCGAGATCCCGCAAGCAGAATTCTGCCCGGATTTTGACAAAAATTTACCAATCAATATCCTAGAAAGTTTAGGCCATACTTGTCGTCTCTGTACCGGCAGAGTCAGCGGGAACCACTTTATGAAAAGGCCTATTAAAAGGCAATTCGAACGACAACTTTATTCCTAAAGAAAATTCCGACTCATGCTACCAAAAGAATTAATATTAAAAATAAATTCCCTGAATTTTCTGGTCCATCAGTGAGTTTTCAACTCCAAACCAAAAAAAATATGCATGCATCACAAAGGAAATATTTTCATGACATATCTATTGAATAAATTCAAAAACATGTAAGTGTTGCGAGCAAACAATTATCGATTATTGTTAATCAAAGATACGTTCAAAGAAAAGCGAGTCTTATAAATTAGACGTCGCGTGTCTGATGGCTTTAATTCCAACCTTTGTTACGGTAAACTTGAGTCTTCTCAACATTTTGTGCTTTAAAAAGGGAAAATATTTGTAGCAGTTCTAAGCTGAATTTGAATAGTTTACTATTCAAGTTGATTCACGATTAATGATTTTCTATTCGGTTAAACGGTCATAGAACCTGATGTATTCAATTTAGCCTGGTGCCTTTTGATTACCACATTCCAACAAACAAATCATCCAGCCACCTTTTGATTACCATCTCACAACAAACGAATCATTCGGAAACCTCTTGATTACCATCTCACAACAAACAAATTATCCGGACACCTTTTGATTACCATCTCACAACAAACAAATCATTCGGACACCTTTTGATTACCATCTCACTACAAACAAATAATCCGGCCACCTTTTAATTACCATCTCACTACAAACAAATCATCCGGACACCTTTTGATTACTATCTCACAACAAACAAATAATCCGGACACCTTTTGATTACTATCTCACAACAAACAAATCTTTCAAAACATTACCAAATCAATTTAAAGTTTTAAACTTACCTGTAAAGGCAACATGGTTCTAAAATGGTGGGCGACACACCCCAATACGCAAGCTCTTTCTTGAAAGCTTTGGGACACACTGATTGCGGCATATGTAATTCATCTGTTTGATAATAACTCAAAATTGCTGTGAAACAATCAACTGGACGATCGACAACTATTTCAATCGGAGACGTCTTGGCATCTTCACACAATTTAGAAAGCGTGTCATACTCCTTGCCTTTAAGAATGCTTTTATCAAATTCATATTTCGCTCCTGAAACATTCATGTACACTCGAGCCATATCTTTTTAGACATGTATCAGGTATTCAGTCTGTTTCCATATGATTTGAAATAAATCCAATATATGTTTCCGAATCATCTTCGTGATCACTGAAGCGTATAAATGAATCCGCTATCTGTAGTTCCTCACGTCAGTTAATGCACTGATTGGCTATTTGAATTTCTCCGATAATTACCCAATTGATTCCAGCTCTAAATTTAAAGGCTTTTCAAATAAAATGTCGCGGTAATTACCCAATTATTTAACATACACTAGTAAATTTAAAAGCCCCGTACAGTTTTATTGTCGTTTTCCATTTCATATGACGGACACTGAAATTCACTTTCAGCAGCTAATGCTGTGTTAAGATAATCAGCATTCTCTCTGACAAACTTTGATTTTCATGTATAACAAACTCAGTGGATTTAGCGGCGTTCTCGGCGATTAATCGTTAAATATCTACTCATCATATTTAGAAGTACTATCCGGATTAAGTTGAACCGTTGTGATTTAAAACATAAGTGAATCTTTGTCCATTTCAGAAGCTAGGCGTGCACATTACTTTATGCAATGATAACAGTCAGTAACATTAGTTCCAACAGTGGAGAAGATCCACTTTTGTGTCTGGCTTTAGTACGCAATTTCCCGGGATTGGGTTCACAAAAGGGAAAGTAATTATTAATGTAATCGTATTACAACATCTATAAGTTTTAATTATCGATTTTTGGTTTATTGAATAGCGATCTTGACACTGTATTGGAATCAGGCCCGAGAAATAATCTCGCAAAACATTGTTCATACAGTACATTACCTTTAATGGATTCTAAGATACTTTATTGACATTACATGTTTTGGAAACCATCGCTACGGGGGGCAACTTATTGATAATTGAATATGAAGTGAGCATTTACTAGAGAGTGACGCATGATGACAACAAAATGCTTTTAGATACGCGACATTTGTTTTTCTACATAAGTTACGGTAATTCTTGAATAATAAACATCAAAGCCATCTAGCTTAGTAACCAAATGAATACAAAGTCAATTTTCTATTATTTCACCAGTGGTTATACAAAATTAAGTTTACAATACTTTGAATTAACACCTTTGTATCACCACTAAAACAGGAATTCTCGGAAAATCGGATGATTATTCAAGCCACATTTTTTCTATATCTATGAACAATCGTTCTTTGAAATTCGGAATTCTCACAGGACCGGACTTTTGGCCCTGTCTGAAAGGCGTCCGGTTTTCAGGGGTTATTGTGTAATTTTATTAACAATGACAGCGCAGTGTGATATCAGTCTGAAGCAATATGGAACATTTAACAACGTATCCCCAAGTCGTACCAGGAAATACATAATAGAATTACATTAACAAAAAAACGGCACATGCATCATACATTTACAGTCGAACCTGTGTGTGCGGCCACCTCCGAATAAAGATATTCCTGCGAATAAAGGTCATTCTTTGAAAAACAGTCACTGACTATTAAAAAAGAACTGACCTCCGAGTAATGGTAATCTGTCAATAAAAGTCACATTTTATCTTTCCCAAGGGTGGCCTTTGTTCACAGGTTTGACTATAATTACATGTTTTGTCTTTGACTCAACATTTCATTGCTTTGATATGATCACAAGGCGTAATAAAAAAGTTCCTGATTTCCACTAACCTTACCGATCCTATTTTTTTCTGCAGACCTTGGACACTTTTCGGTCTCCGTTATTCATTTCTTCACGAAATTTTCAGTTTCGTATAAACAATCACCAAACTTATAAAAGCATATCTCCTTTGATGTACTGTCTATCAGAATTGAATAAAACCACGATATTGAGATACTCATTAGGACCTTTTTTTTTAATATTGATGTAGCCTCACAATAAAGTTGAATTCGTACAGGAAATATTGAAAACCGGTCCTAAAGTAAGTGGTCTATCATAATTAAGTGTTCTTGATACTGATGTGGTCGCTAAGTGAGGTTTTACTATATCGATTATTTATGCGCTCTTTGTGCCGCTAGAATGCTCTTTGTTCGAGAAAATATGATTTATTTATTTGTATACATAGTTACTAACCGATTGTCACCGTTGTATAACCTACAACATAAACCTGATCGCTTATTGACACAAATGTATTGCCGTATTTAATATTTTCATATTTGAGTATCCATTGAATTAGTTTGAAATGGTTTCCTCTATCTAAAATTTCTCGTATCTTTGTTGCGTATGACATTGAATCGACCTAACCAATGCTTCCAGGTTTCCGAGTATTGACTTGAAAATTTGTTATTCCGCTCGCAAATAATAGTTTTGTTTCATGCGAAAAATATTTTCAAAGAGATAGACAAATAATTCATTGTTCAACATTTACTTTGCAAAAATGTCACATGACTCGTCGAGGTTTAACAATGCATTGATATGAAATGCGAACTTGGTAATGATTGGTATTTGTACTTGTCTGAGTGTTATTTCTCTTGTCTTTTCGGCTTTATCAGCAGACATTCATACTCTTGGACATTGTCATTGGGGTTTAAAGCCGTTTTCCAACCATTTTTCAGTTATATACGGCGACAGGTTCACCTAATCAGTTTTTCTGGACTGTATACTAATCAGTACTAAGTTACCCTTCCACAAGGAGCCGGCAACTTCTCCACATGTGGAGGTTGATCGACATTTTTGTCAAATTTTCATAGACGAGTATGACCTGCCGCGACCGAGATTTGAGCCCAGATCTCCGGGTTACAAGTCCAGCGCACTAACCACTGGACCACAGTCATGGATTCATTGGCTTGGAACGATGGTATTAGTGATGTTTAACTGCGTCGATATCTTTTGTTGTTTTCGAGTGATATGATGTACAATTAGTACATAAAGATTATGTGTATACATCTAGTTATATACATTGCACAGATAATGTCACATAAAACTATAGACCAAAAGAAACGGACAATGATAACAACAAGGTGGAAACATTCAAAAGAACGCTGAAATTGTACCAGTATTTTATTAAAAAAAACTTCTACAGTCAAACCTGACTTTCCTGTGAACAACAGCCGCCAGTAAAGCGATCACTCCGGCATACATTTATTGACATAATATTTTGACAGAACAACCTTTGAAATAATGGTCAGCTGTTTACACAGTAAAACCTGAAATAGCGACCATCTCAATTTTACAGCCACCTTGTTATAATGACCACTTATTTTCGGACCAGCTTACAATACCTCCTCTGTAATTCAACTTAATAATGAGATCATCTCATTATTACAACCGATTTTTTGGGTCACGAAGGAGGTCTCATTATTGAGGTTTTACTGTATTTCTTTCTCCAGACTGCGGCTTTTGTTCACAGGTTTTAGTGTAAACCAAATTTATTGATATAAATATCACAATAGAAATGGATGGTTCCGATGAAATACATATGTATTCAATACCAAACATTATCCAGCATGACCCCTGAAAACCGGACCCCTTTTCGGGTCCGAAAAGTCCAGTTTTCTGAGAATTCCTAGGAAAAATCATTGCTTGAAAAAATGTCCGATTTTCAGAGAATTCCGGCGTTAAAGGAGTCCAGTTTTCAGGGGTTATACTGCATATGATAAAGCAAAAAGGATTCAACAAGATGTAAACAGATCGGTTTGCATATTATACAGTATATCAAATCACAGTTATAGTGAACTCCGATATAGTGAAAAATGAGATAGAGTGACGCAACTATTCTTCATGGACAAAGCTGTTCTGTATTTAATTGCCACGCATACAGCGAAATTAAGATATAATGAACTAAAATTATAATGAACTAAAATTCGGTCCCTAAGAATTCATTATAACCGTGCTCTACTAAACGTTAGCATTTCATTCACTATGCAGAGTAATTACAATAGAGATTCTTAATAAAGGCAAACATTTCAGAAAACAGTTGGATTCATAGAAACAAAGCCACGCGAATTGATGACCACCAGTTATCTAGAAACATTTATGTGAACCAAAAGCAACATATACAAAGTCATACTGATGTTTGTTTTTTTTTCCATACTAAGACCCATGAAATCATAATAAATAAGTAAGTCATGAGTGTTTTAGATAGAGTTAGTCCTATAAAACATTAACTTTGTCAAAAGTATTGTAGATATGGTAAACCAAATAAAAATTAACTTTTTAAGAGTATTGTAGATGTGACAAGACAAATAAATACACAAAATGAGATTCAAACTTTCAAAACAACGCGTAAAAATCACACATATATCAGCAACCATACTTCTAAATGTATCTTTATAGTTACGCTTTAGAACAAATTATCCGAATTCAAGCTTGTCTTTATTGGCAATGGGTTAAACTCCTTTCCTATTCCATTACGTACTGTTCATTCCAGTTGTACAGATTTCGACCAAGATTCACATAAAGAAATCACACGTTCATCTCGTATTTAAATCATGTCTGTTGCTGTTGTTGCATTAACCCTTTGCCTCTTAATACCGCAATTTCCACATCTGAAGCAGACGACTTTGGAAAACATTTTGCCAAAATAAGCCATTGCTTGTAATGAGCAATGGTTTCTTTTGCCACGTTTTTTCCAACTCTGTTAGAGGGAAATAACCCATTTTTTATATAAATAGATCTCTTGTATAAATTATTAGCTTTGAATTTTTAGAAGAGTCCAAAAGCTTATGAGGCAAAGGGTGAATGAGGTAATTTCAACTGTTCAATTTCACAATTGATTCATTGCAGATAAATCACAATCAGTGTTCAACATTAGTTTTAAACATTCAATCACGCATTCTCATACATCATCTACGTCATAGATACTGTGGAATGCTTATTCCATCGGCTTCTCGCACCATCCGGGTGACCAGGCGTATCCGAAGTACTTCGGGTTAGATTCTTGCGTATTTGGAGGGTTCTTTGCTGGTACATATTGCCGATGGTACTCTATCATTCTTTTCAGTAGTTCCTGCACCTTGTTGGGCATCTTATCAGCTAAATTATTGTATTCATTTGGATCGTCTACAAGTTTACAAAAATCGAAATATTATAGGCGAACCTCAAGAAATAAATTATCTCCCTTAGCAGAGCATTGTAAACATAATTATTATTGGCAATTTAAAGAATTTGTGAAATCCAGCAGGTCTTTTTATACAGTTAACAAGATAAATATCAAGAACTTTTTCACAAAAATATGGCTAATGTATTTGTTTGAAATAAAAAAAGCATGGAAATATAATAAAAACAGCTAAACTATCTTGGTTACAGTGATTTTATGTAAAATCACGTGATATGTTGTGTTGGCGCTAATTGGTCTATCGCTGGAAGAGATAGCAATCGCTGCGATTGATTTTTGTGTACGTTAGTGTCAATTAATTTCTCATGACACGAAGCAAAACATATACAAGCCGCTTTGACATTTCAATTAAAAATAAGCTAATCTCTGACTATCAAGTCAATTTCTACAATGAATTACTTCAATGATGACATAGGCTATCGATTTGACTAATTGACTTAGAATCATCACAATTTGGAACCAGACTGTATCTGCATGAATCTTGTCACGAACATCAATCCGGATATGAGTAATGTCTGTTAAGATTACGCGGATACGATTTTGATTGAAGTCAAGATAAAAAATCGTCCCAACTATCTTTTTAATCGTAGTAAAACAGCTACACTCAATAATCGAATCGATATTACCTTTCAAGTTAAACAATTTATAATACGACTCGTTCCCGGCTTTTACTCGTTCCTCAAATGTAGTTGTTTCAACCAATTGTTCTTCAACATATTCTTGATCCGGTGGGTACCAGCCACTATACATTCCCGGGTTTCCGGCAAATAGTTTATAGTCACCCACCCTGTAAGAGATAGCGTCATTACGTAATACTAGTATTGCATAAATGGCGTGGTGAGACAATTAAGGAGTCTGTGAGCTCAGCTCAAAAGAGAAAACGAGTTCGAACCCATGGTGCACCACGCTTGTGATTGTTTGCCTTCTTATTATGTAAAGATGCCAGATACACTATTTAGGTTGACTGTTCGTAGGTACAGCTGTAAAAACATATGTACCACATCTCCCAAACAAAGCAGATATTTAAAAATAACTTTTTATTCTCATTTAGTAAAATGTATGTGGTTTTGAACTAAATTTGTTATCCCATACGTAAAACACAATTGCCTGTCTGATTGGATTGGTTTTCGTACCAATTATCAACGGCATATCAACGATACTCATTAATATGAACGATAATACGGGTCACCAAACTAGATCAACCGTCCAATTCATTAAGCAACAACTTATGATAACAATACAACATCATGAATATAGCGCTTATATGCCTTGTAGCAGCATGACCTATGTACACTCTGCATTGATTATTAACATTGTGGATAAACAGAAAGGTAAGAATGGATCCCAAGGTAATATCAAGTACAACAAAGACAGCCATTACATATACAGTGAAACCTCACTTTGCTACCACATCAAAATTAATACCATCTTATTTTTATGACCAAGTTTTAAATATTTTCTCTATCTTTCCATCCAATTATAAAACCAACCCATCATTAATACTGATCTTCTTGCTCTCAAAGGTGGTTTTAATATCGAGGTTTTACTGCACACTACCGAGGCAGTAGCTATGTTTTACCTTATAGCAGCGTGTCCCTGTGGAGCAGGATTTGTGTCATCCAAATTGTAAATGAATTCTGTTCTCTTACCCACACCACCGGTACTAATATCGTCCCATAACGAAATACCATCTAATTTTGGGTCTGAAATATAATCAGAACGAAAAAGTGCTTTTTGTTCGCAAGTACGTTCGCGCCTCTGTCTGTTTGTTCTATACATATCTAGTACAACAACAATTTTTGATTTTCATTCATATTGTCACACACGCACGTAAACCTAAATAATTTGAGAATCAATTTCAAATTCTCATTGTCCCTTAATCTTACGGACAAGCTGCAGATTAAATTGAATTAAAAGTTAGCCGTTTGTAGATCTTTATTAAAACACAACAAAAGTAATTAAGCTGAAGTAACATGGTTTCTTTAGTTCAAGCCATATTTTTCATGACTTCTTTATGGGAAAATGGTTTATTCAAGTGGTTTAAACCAAATATATTGAACAATACAGTAAATGCTCACACTGCGACCGCCTCAATATTACGACCATCTTGTTATAATGTCCATTCATTTTCGAACCGGCTCCCAAAAACTCCACTATAATTGAACTTAATAGAGACAGATTTTTCGGTTCCGAGGGTCGTCGCATTATCGAGATTTTACTATACATGATTAGAAAAAGGTAAACTCATAACACATACAAAGAAACTCAATGTCTGTTCATGATTTAATGTACAGATAAAATAGTTGGTCCTCATTCATATGGAACCATCTTGTGGATTATGAAATACCACGTATTGGTTATAATCATCAAAGAGGTTTATAACACTAATGAACAATAAAACATACCAGGTGTCAGCCCAGCAGCTGATAATATTGTCGGGTGCCAGTCCACCGCATGCATCAAGCTATAACAGAATGATAACCCAGTTAGGAACTAGAAAATGTTTTAACTGGAATTTAAAACACATGACATGACATACAACCTCACGCTAGTGATGTGAGATATATTAGAATAAAATAAAGTTTATTACATTCGTGTAAGATAAACTGAATTATACAGTAAAACCCCTGAAAATGGGAATTCTCTGCAAATCAGATAATTTTTCGAGTTTTTTTTTCATTTTTTTCCTTCCATAATCAATAGCTCTCTGAAATTGGAATTCTCAGAAAACTGGACTTTTGGATCAGTCTGGAAGGGGTCAGTACAAAATGTAAAAGTGAATGGAAAGGAAAAAATATGTCAATATCACTTGGCTTGCAGAAAATGCACGCTTAGAAACGTCTCAAAAATATAGCAATGTTCAATCACATGCTTATACATTTATTCTATTATTATGGTACCCGTCAAATACTTGTCCCCTTCGGTGCAATCGGGAACCAGATATAAATCCTGCTGTCCTGGTTCCACCTTCCCACAAAGATATTTTTCCACCACGCAGTGGCCAGTTGTTTCCATGATAAGGGATCCAGGCCCCATTCTGAAAACATTACAATTTGCCGGTAGAAAATGTATAATATATTATACCAATGTCACACTTCTTCTTTCAAAAGATTCACCCAGTTACCAAGAGACAAGCCCAATTATTTTCAAATTTCACCTGGCCTTTCGAGATAGCATTTCTATTTTTAGAAACACCCAAAGAAATCTTAGCTAAGTCTGCCCTCTCGGAGGACATGACACAAAAGACCCAAGAAATAGCATGTCTCGCATTAAATGGGTGTTAAAAGTCTATTTTATATCCATCGAATGTGTAGCCAGCCTTTTCAAGCCGAGAACCAGAAACAAAAGCTGCACCTCTGGTTCCACCTTCCCAGATAGAAATCTTTGAACCCCGCAGAGACCAGTTGTTCCCACCTGACCACTCAGCCGTTCTAAAAGTGCAGCAAAACAAAGCAACGTAATGTAGTGAACAGGCAATTACTTCCAATCAGAAGCAATGTGCTACTGATAGTATTTTCTTGTCAATAATTTCAATTTTTCTTTTTCTCACTGGGGTTTAACTTCACACTAATAGCAAGGGTAATTGGGCAGTTTTTCTAGCTGTAACGGCGGAGGTAGACCACATGCATACACCTAGGTAGAACCACCGACCTTCCGTACGTAAACTGGACAGCTTCCTCATATGCGAAATTTGTCTGGTCCCGGCAGGGATTCGAATTCACAGTGATTGGCGGGGGGTTAGTGCTTAACAGTCGGAGACCATAACAACTCAACTACGGATACCCCTTGCCACGTCCGTAAAAACTAATAATATTTTCTTGTCAATAAAAGATTTACAGACATGCGTCATCTCGCCAATAGATTTATCAAATGCTATGACATCAACCTTAAAATAACTAGAAACTACTTCAATCAAAGAAAAGGTCGACTATACAGTTATGTGTGGTCAAAATCAGTTACCATAAAGACATTAATTTCCAACAGAGGTCACCTTATTTGAAATTATTAAATATCATTATGATTGTAGTATTCGTTTTCTCATTAAGCAACAACAAACACGTAACCTAGAATAGAGAATTATCACTCCAATGGTACTCGTTTTCAACTTCCCCATGAAAAATTACAAAATGCACATCCAAGTGTTTTTTTTTAATTTGAAGGAATGCAAGTCAATTTTAACGAATAATAAGACATTGGTCTTACATCTGGCGTGAAGAAAAATATGGTGTCATCGTACAGTCCTTTTTTCTTCAAAGCCTGCACTACACGTCCGATAGCAGCGTCTAGAGCTGTTACCATTCCTAAATATAGAGAAGAAATAGATTCCTAGAAAGAACATATAAAACATTTCAACTTTCACAAAATAAAACCCAACCCAAATTACCCAAACCTAAACACACAGGACTATACAAAAACATCGAGGACGACAAAACACAATTTCCCGGATGTTACCGCCTTGGAACAGCCTGTAGCACAGCTGCAGGGGTTTAAACTAGTTTTAAGGACCTAACCTCACAGTTACCGCCATGGAAACAAAATATAAAGTCACATTAATAGAAGTAATAAAAATGAGTGGTTATTAGGATGGTCTAACAACAGGAAAATGGTATTGTTTCGTCAATTTTGTTGCCATTATGTCGCGAAAGCAGTAGCGTAAATTTGTTGTTTGCCAATGGCAATAGACAAGGAATTGCAATTACAATTTTGATATAGTACTAATGGTATGAGCTGTGTAAGTTGGATAAAGTACATAGAATTGGTGTTTTTGAATGAAAACATATTGCTCTTCTCTAGATATAGCTTTAATTCGCCCAGAGCATTTACCCAATTAATAAATGCATACTGAACGAGCAATTTGATGATTGTCATTTTAATTTTGGTTAGTTTTATAAAATGGGTGCCATATTTCAGACTTACCACAATATGTTCTTCGTCCAGGTGTTTGTACATCAGGGTACAAGTCCTCGAATTCTGGTGGTACCTTTAAGTAACGGATATATTAAAACGACGCAAATGTGGAAGTTCATTATAATTAGATCTAATATATATACATTGTAACAGTTCTACTCATGGACATAGGAATATTTTATTTATGATATAACAAACAGGTAAGATTGCTTTAATACAATAATCAGAAAACTATATTACAACTTTTATAATTATAGCTGTCATCATACACCCTCTGGGAATCAATAATACTCTGCATTCCAATGTTGAGGCTGAATGTTTGTCTTGGAAATAAAAAAAAATACTAAAAAATACATAGATTCTATTCAGGATTTTAGCACGTGACATTAGATTAAATTGAATACCTTACCTCTAATGGTTCATGAACATTTTGATAAGGCAAGTACAAAAACAAAGGATCTGTCGCGTTGTGGTTTGCAATGATTTTCTCAGCTCTTTCAGCATACAAATCCTGAAGTAGTTGAGAACGAAAAACTGAGAACGAAAAACTGAGATTTAACTGGAAAAACCATTGGCTACTCAACTCATTGACACTGGATTCTTTTATAATTTATTAACGTCGATCTTACTCTTCATTAGAGGATACTTTAAGTACCTTTTTTGGAGCACTGTTTGGATACGAAATGATTTTTGCAGCTATTATCATTGTAGGAATCAAACACACGTGCTTGAATGAAATATAAATTTGCATCAGCATGTTTTATATGAGTTAAAATCGTCGACAATAAAGGAAAAAATGAAAACTTCAACAATTCTTCCAAAATAATATGTCCTGATAGCTGTTTCCCCATTTCCTATTATACTATTATAAAACAGTAAAACGAGAGTGAATGTTAAGGAACGGGTTCGTACATTGCACACAGCTATCTTGTGTTTTATAAGAACATTATTGGTATTATATTTCAGTTAAAATTTACATTAAAGGCTTACAGCTGAGTATGTCCCGTTTTTATCCCTAACGATGGCATAGTCATCGTGAAAGTCCAAATAGTCACCTGAAAAAAAATGGGAAAGAGAGATATGAAATTTTAAGGGTGCCCTTCTTAAATCGCGGCTCGACGGATTAGCTAAAATAGTAGAACGCAATATTTGATTCGAGATCACGGATTTGAAGCCCAGGCGAAACAATATTTCTTTTCTATAGCAAATGAATTGATCATCCTGGTATCTAATGTTTCTTTTACACCTTGATCATGTAAAAAGTTATCAGGCACTCTACGATTAGGAGAAATACATGTTAGCACTTATGTCTTATGAAGGGTGTGCTAGAAACTTTTGTTTCATTTAAACAAATTCATTCTAAAATTCTTATAAACACCACAAGTACACGAACTAAATGCTTTGTTCCACGGATATTATCTTGAACGCTAGGTTGAGTAATTTGATACATATATGCTAGCGAATAGACAAAATATTTATAAAATGATTCTATTTCAATTGCAGCCTCAACAGTAACCTCCCTTTCACCAAAGTATTATGAATCGATGGTGTTTATTTCTTGCCTATGAAAAGTTTACTAAACATCAGCTTATTTCTACAACCCCGTAGCTCAATTTTGTGTTAATGTTGAGATTTTGGTATCATTTTTGTCGTCTCGATGAGGTCTCTGCAATGATCATACTTGCTGGCTTGCAGATCTATCCTAAATAGTGTTAATCTACAAACCTTTAACTCACTTCAAATCATTGCAGTTTAATACTTCAAATGCGATTTTCTCAAAATGGGAAAAATGACATACGGTTTTGTAGAAATAAGTCGATGGTATGTTCTAGACACAGAAATATTGTCAATTTGTGAAAGAGAGGCCTATAAAGGAAAAAATTGTTCCTTTATGCAAAATTTGCCCTTACTCGGGGATTCATTTGATCTATCATATTAATAAGCGTGTTTTAAAGTATGACTGTTGCTATCAGGTGGAGTTAACTCAGGAAGAACTGCACTGTCCATACTGTGTCAATCAAAAGAAATAAAAATGCCACTGAAGAAAAGTTTAAAGCTATTACAAAATTGCGGCATTATGACAAAGATGTTTATGACTAACATAAATCAAAATCTTACGATTTTCGTGAGTGAAATAATCAGAACGGCTTAAGTAATATCCATAGAAAGAGTCGAACCCTCGATAAGTCGGTGTACATTCCCAACTACAAAATCCTAGATGCCATCTAAAATAGAAGAAACAGAAAAGGATTTGCTTCGGAAGCCTCATTGTATACTCGCCCAGACGAATTTAACCCATTGTTTCATAAGTATATTTTGGACTCATGAACTTTTTTCTGTCTTGTTTCTACATATTTCGTCCTTTGGAGGTACGATTTGTCCCCAGATATTTTCGTCCTTTGGAGGTACGATTTGTCCCCAGACATTTTCGTCCTTTGGAGGTACGATTTGTCCCCAGATATTTTCGTACTTTGAAGGTACGATTTGTCCCCAGATATTTTCGTACTTTGAAGGTACGATTTGTCCCCAGATATTTCCGTACTTTGAAGGTACGATTTGTCCCCAGATATTTTCGTACTTTGGATTTGCAGATAGAAACTTTAGGATCTACGTATGTCGGGTAACTGTTAGCATGACAATTTTTATTCTGGCCTTAGTGTCATGACCAGATTTCTTGTTTCACTTAACCCTTTTCCAAACTCAGATCTAATATACAAAACATCAAGTTATTTAAGAAAATTGGGTTGTTTCTCTATGACAGAGTAGACAACATTGTGACAAAAGAAGCCTTTACTTTTTAAAAGCAATGGCTTCTTTCGCCTCAATGTTTTCAAAAGTCGCCTGCTTCAGATGCGGGGAAATGTGGTATTATGAGGCAAATTACATGATTCATTTTTTTATCGAATTAGATGCCTACAATCTAACAATTAGGCGTGTCAGTTCATGTCCAAATTAAGTACTCGATGATCAACGCTTCCTCTGGAATATAAATTGATATTTCAAAAAGCGATATGACTCACTTACAAATAACAGCTGTTATCAATACCAGGACAGAGGTACGTACTTGCCAATAGCGTGTGTGGCATATCCGGCCTTCTTCAAGTGTTGAGGTAAGAATGTCATATTGAGTGGAGAGCAAACATCTTGACCTGCTCCGATGACCATATGCTGATATTTAAAATATAACCATTTTTAGGCAAAGTAGGTAATATTTAAGTGAAACGTAACGTAAGTAATTGGCCAAAGAGAGATACCAACTTAGTATTTAAGCGGTTGAAATAATGCTTAAAACATCATACATTCAGACACAACATGGAAAAATAGGCAAAAGTATAAAACTGGAATGTACCAAAGGAAGAATGATGTATAAAGACGAATAATGGCATAACATAGGGAGTCATCACAAGGGCAACCGACAATGAACTGTGAAGCTCCTGAAAAAAACAACACATTTACCTGAAGCCCTGCTTTGAAAGGATAATAGCCAGTCATGAATGAATGTCGAGATCTGAAAAAATATCCTCGTTATTAGAGTTGCTATTTTATAAAAATGCAAAATTTCCAAGTTCAATCGTTCAAATGCATGCGTCTTAAGACTAAAGGTAAAAACCCTACAAAAATATAAATACTATGTCATTACAATGATTATTTACTAAAGGGTTGTATCACATTATTATTGTATTGGTTCAATTAAGAGATCCAATATTACAGTACCTGTGTGGACCTTCGAAAATCTTATTTTGGGATCTTTTATCAAGTAATGGCCTTAGTTTGAACATTATACCAATAAATGTCAGCCCGCGTTTAAAACGAATTTAGTAAATAAATGGTGTTTTGGGTCGAACTCCAAACTAACAATAATAACGCTTAGTTCAAAAACAACATCAATTCCATTTTTCCCAATTTAAAATTTTCGTTAAAAAATCCTTAAAAATCTGAGATACAAGACTCGAATTTGAAAATAACAAACTAAATTTGAGATGTTTTAATTGATCTAATTTTTTGGTTCGGACTGTCGACCGAACAAACCGGACTCCCTGTAAACCGGAAGTTCTCTGAAAATAGGATGACTTTTCAAGTCCCATTTATTTCTCTTCTATAATCAATAATTCTCTGAATACCGGAAATCTCAGAAAACCGGACTTTTGACTCTATCCGGAAGGGGTCCGGTTTTCAGGGATTTTACTGCATCATGAATCCTGACAAAACATAGAATAAAGACAAAGCACTTACGGCGAGCATACTGGTTGGACGTAGGAATGGTTCAAGATTACACCTTGATATGCCAGTTTATCTATATTCGGGGTGATCATAGACGGGTTATGAAATCCAACATCGTTCCAACCTGAAAGTAAAGGCAATTGGTATTTCCTTAGTGCAATTCATTCAGTTTATTTCTGATGTATACACGTATTTGTGTATGAGTGTGTGTGATTTGTTGCAATGTTCTCTCGAGCAACATTGTTGGGAGGCGAGCAAATTGGTTGTAGGGAGGAAGTTGTTGAGGAGAGGGAACATTTCGGTGCTGCAGTTTGTATGGACGCGTACATATGAGTTATGACCCTCGTTGTATACACCATCTGAGTGTCAATGAAATATCAGGTCTAACCCTGTAAGTTTGAATCCCATCCGGGACCAGACAAATTTCACATGTACGGAAGATGTGCAGCTAGTTTACGGACGGTCGGTGGTTCTACCCAGCAGTACGCCTGGAATCTTTCTCCATCGTTAAAGCTGAATAAATGTTAAATGACTCTGGTTGTTGGTGTGACGTTAAACCCAAGTGAATAAAAATACAAAAAAAAAACACGTCGGATTGTGATTGAAGTCCCCTTGTAACATATACGTCCCTGTACATGACACGCAACCCGGGTAGATTGTAAATTAATCTTGTAGGTAGGTATAAATAAAATATATCTGAGAAGGAGTAGAAATTGTACATGAAATATTTATGAATATATGCCTGAGGTTCACAACAGGTTTAACCATAAACCAAGCAGTGATATTCAATCACAAAGCGCTTTTGAAGATATATTTCAATATCAATACTTCAATACAAACTGGTCTCGTTAAATCAGAGATGTATATGAACGCATGAACATTAATACAAGGGGCGCCTTAGGGGTCTTAGATTTAAATTGATTGCCGTTATGGTTGTTGTCTATACATGCTCAGTTTTGGTACATTATGTGTTTTCATAAAGTTTCCCCTTTGTTCGCCCCGTCAGCCATTACGTATAAATGTACCATATAATTGTATTAGCGAGCGCTGAACACAGAACATTGCGTTGCTCGACCTTCATTAGTCGTAAAAAATATAACTTTATTGACTATAATGACACAGACCTATAAATGTGTAGTGTATACAATGTCAATACATTATAAACGCGACATCGGCGTTGGACATGGACATTGAATTTATAACAATTATGTAATTTTCAAATCTCATATCCATTAGGCCCGAAAAAAATAGTCAAGATTCCAGTACTTTGAGTAAAGGATAGGATAGGTAGGTCACTAAACTTATCTATTTTTACGAATCTTCTGTTGTTTCGTAATACTGTACCATTAGCTGAATTTGTTTACATATTGTTATTAGAAACTAAGGTCGCTGCCAAAAAAGGGGAGTCCGCCGAGTAGCCGGAAACACAACTTTTTCCTGGCCTTACCAAAGCGACTTTTGCTTTCTAAATTTGAAAGTGACTCAGTTTCAGATTAAAGTTAAGAATTCGCATATACATGTATAAAATCTTTTAAAACACATACATTACATTCATATTGATAAATTGAATGTTGTACGAAAAGGGTAAAATTGTAAAAACAACCTTTTATGTTCATTTAATCGTGTCTTAATCGGTGTGCTTTTAGTCACCGACTTTGTGTAACTATTGGAAATGTTATCAAATTAAATGCTTCGTACGGAAAGCTGAGTTATTTTTGTGCATAATTTTTTTACCATACATATCTACATGGTCTGGTTTTATTTTATGAGCCATGTATCTTGGGCGGATCTGATTGTATAGACAGAGATGCTGTATGTTTCACTTTTTTTCTTGGGGCTCACGTCTCACTATCAAGGTAAGACTCGACGTCAAGATCTCCTATGTCAGGTGTGCAATATCATGGCCACTAAACCTCCAACCAGGGGCATTTGGCAACTTTTCCACCTTTAACGGCGGAAGAAGACCACCGACCTTCGAGATTTGACTAGCCCCGTTTGGTATTCGAACTTACAGCGACGAAGAGCTAGTGATTACTAGTCAGAGACAATGAACACTCGACCACGGAAGCCCCTGCATATTTCCCAACTGCTGATATTTTTTTTCGCTGGGTTAAATGCCGTTTTTTCAGCGATGTTTCAGTTATATATGGCGGTCAGTTCACCTAACCAGATTTCCTGGCCAGTATACTAGCCAGTTCTAACTTACCCTTCTACAAGGAGCCAACAGCTTCACCACGTATGGAGGTAAATCGACATTTTTGTCAATTTTTCATAGGAGCGTATGACCTGCTTCGACCTGGATTTAGACCATGATCTCCGGGTCACAAGTCCAGCGCACTAACCACTGGAACACGGTCGCGGCTACTACGATATTTATACGCAACAATGTTGATGTGATTTACCCATACATAGAATAATTCAAAACAATAAAGTGCTGACACGGCTCCAACATTAAGAAATTATTCTACTCGTAGTAACCTAATCCATATAGTCTCTGCATATCAAATCGCTGTATAACTTTGATAGTACATGTACTTTAGGATTTTTGTATCAGACAGAACAAATTAAAACAGTATTTCAACAGTACAGTTTTTGCATTTATCGTCTGATTAATTATCACAGATATTACAAAAAAGATCAGCGGTCTAACCCCATTCGCGTCATAACGGTAGTGATCCGCACCTGTGTGTTCATGACTCATTTGAAGCGTTTACAGACAGCGTACAATCTGTCCCACTCATTTTGTAACCACATAAGGCATTCAGTAAACACTCTATACAACTTCATTGATCATGCTGTAGTTTACAAAAATACAGTGCAACCTCTCTAATTCGCACTTGTTAAGACCGGGGAAAATCCGGCTTAGAAGAGTTCAGAATTAGAGGGGTGCCAGATTATGAAGGCTGTCTGATCAGAAAGTTTACCAAACTTTCCCTAAAAAAGCTTTTTATCTATAGATAAAATACACAACATTTTGTACAAAAGATGTCGTATACAAATCGGCACCCACAATATTGTCCGGATTAAGGTGTTTACCGAATTAGGAGAGTCTGGGATAGAGGGGCTCTACTGTGTTGTACTGTAGATTTGGACATGTTAACGACAAAGATATTTTTCTGTCTGTTGGTGGCTTTACTTGATCGAAGTCCAATCAATTGGGGTTACATTTTTTTTCTAAATAACGTCTAGATTACGTTTTCTAAACGAGATTTCAAACCGAAAGTAGAATCAAATTCGAGGCCCTAGACTAACTTTGAAAAACTCAGGTTTTTAATGAACTTTTCATCTAAAATTTTGTTTCATGCTACACATGGACTCAGCTTTGCAAAGTAAAATTAGTTTCTTCGTATACATGTGGCATATTACGGAAGATAAATATTTAAATGCACATAAATGCAAATGTAACGTACACAAAATGTAAAAAGAAATAATTTTACGTTTTTTTAAGAAATGCAGGATGTCAGTAGCAAAGGAGAAGTTTTGCGTATCTACGGACATCTACTTAAGACTGTACAGGGACAAGGCGTAACATGGACTATACATAAATATCTCCACAGGGATAAGCAATAACGGTTCCATACCATTAAGTATTTGTCGCATGAACCGTGACTTAACACTGTATATTTGTATTTTACGTGAAGTCATACAGTTTTTAATCAAGCTTGAGAGAGTAAAAATTTACCTAAATCGTCAGCAACAATGAATACTATGTTAGGATATTGGTTCCTACAATAAACACTGCTAGCCGCCAAAAGTAAAAACAACACTATTTTAAACAACAGTTCCATTGTCACATAATGTTCAAATAAATCAACTATGTATTGACGACACGCAAAAAGTCCGAATTTAACCCGTTCCGCTAGCACTAATACCAGTATAGTAAATGTTGAATACTCAATAATATTGCTGTGTGAAGTATAGATTTTATCAACAAACGGCGTATACAGCTATGGAGCTTTGAGGCATGCCGCCCCATCAACAGGTTAAGTTAAAGTTGTAAAGTACACGCTACAACGCCTTTGTAATTTAAAAAAAAAACGCTAAATTAGCGTAGCTAAATTTTTCACATATTTATTTTACATTGATTGTATACCGAGCTCTGTGTATTTAAATAAATCAAGCTTAATGGTGTCTTCCTGATTTGCACATCGGTATTCTGTCTTTTTAAGGAATTTTGGATCAGTGGTTTAAGAACCTCTAAAGTAGAATTTGAACGCAATACCTCTGAAGTCATGTGCACTATACTGTGACAACGAAACATGTAGATATACATGTAAACGCATGACCTCTGATGTCATGTTCATAACACTATGACAACAAAACACAAAATGTGTATATTGGTCTTAGATATTCATGTAAATAAGAGGACTTCTTTCAAGTGGTTATGGTCTCTGACGAGTAATCTCTAGCCCTCAATCAATGACCGTCTTCAGGTGTTTCCCTTCACCAATAAAGGTTGAAAAGTCGCCAATAACCCTGGCTATTGGTGTGATGTTAAGCCCAAGAGAAAATACATGTCAATTGTGTGCATTTCTTTGGTGTAGAATTTAGACTGAACTATATATATGTTTGTTTTAGTTGTTTTTGATTGGTGTCAGGTCTACACAGATATTCAGCTGTATTTATAAAATGGTTCGAGCGTTAAAAAACGTTGCAAAGCAGGTAGTGAAACCATCTTCTGACTTTTATGTTAAAGTGACCTCAGTTTCAGCAAGTTCAAAGTACTTTTGTGGTCCGTTTTTCACACTGACAGATCACAAGCCTCCAAATCTATGAAAAATACTATGACATGTATTGAATATATTTGTCAGTAAGATAGGACCTGGCGTGCATCACATGTTTTACTTCAGTGTTCCAGGCTTTGGCCAAGTGAAAGTGTTTAGAACACTTTAGGGCTGTCCAAAACAATTCCTTCAGTGCTTTGATTTCATTGTTTCCAAAAAACGTCCAGGTTTCCACAAATCCGACTCTGTTAAATTGTACTTCTTCAGCCTCTATAATATTTTCTATCTGATATGTTCATTTTCATGTGAACTAGATCCCCATACTTTATATAAAATACAGTGCAACCTCTCCAGGGCAGCCCTCTCTAGCAACAACCTCCCTTCAACAACAGCATGATTTTTCCTGCAGTAAGATTTAACTATTAATTTAACCTCTCTAGAGCAACAACCTCGCAACAACAACATAATTTTGCTTCTCCCATAGGGTGTTGCTTTGGAGAGGTTGCACTGTATAATATTGTTATCACTCATAAAAATAAAATTCCACTGTCATACCAATGCAATGTTTTGGAGGGGATATTAGTCGAGACATGGAATTTTCTTTTTTTTGTCACCTTGTATTTTTAATGAGTAAAACAAGAAATTATTTATAAGCATTCTGTTTTATTGATAATGTTTATATAGTCATCAGAATAAGCATCTATACAATAAATTAGTTTATTCCAGCATTTAATATATCAGTATTTTCTGCTTACATATATACATATATATAAAAAATTGGGTAAGATAAATTAACATTTTTTATGAAATATCATAGTAAAATTTCATACTCAGTGATTCGTGTTGGAATTTTCTAAACTACCTGTGGCTTTCTGAACGGGAAAATATAGTGAGGTAAATCAGAAAAGGGGAAAATTGAAAATTCATCATTTATTTATACAGCATTTTTAGGGGAAAATATAACTTTTTTGTGCTAGGTGAAACATACATGCTGTAAAATATACCAAAAAAATCACTGATACTATGTGAATGAGTATATATATATATAAACAAGGAGATATATATATATATCTGAATATAATGATACATACAATGAATATAAATAAATCTAAATATTACCTAATCAAATAAAAAATTGAATTAATGTCAAAAATCATCAGATAAAATGAAAATTAACAGGGTTCTAACTTAAAACACACATATATCAAATTGAACAATTTCTTTACTAAAAATTGTACATGTATGTTTGTATCCCAGTCGCAGCAGGTTATACCCTTCTATGAAAATTTGACAAAAAATGTCGATTTTCATCTATATGTGGAGAAGTTGCCGGATACTTGTGGAAGGGTAAGTTAGTATTGGTTAGTATACAGTCCAGGAAAACTGGTTAGGTAAACCGGTCGCTGTATATAACTGAAAAATTGTTAAAAAACGGCGTTAAACCCCAGTGACAATAAGTCACATAAAAACATAAAACAATGTAAAATCATCATTAAAAATGTTCGTTTGCCCTTACACAGCCAAACTTTCCATAACTGGTAGTTAGACAGGCACTGATTTTGTTTTGTTAATATTATACGTTTGTACTGAAAACATTAAGCTGGAATAACGAAAAAAAAATTTAATGAGTCTGTCAGATAAGGCCATACCAAATAGCTTCTATGTTTAGCATAACATCTAGGTTCAAAAACCTATCTAGCTATCCAGAAAAAACAAACATGTACCTCAGTAAAAAACACAAATTTCCTGCTTAATTGCTACAAAATATTAGCTTCTATCAAAAGTTCAAACAGTCACTCAATAAGAATAAATATGCTTCATTTTATAAATCAAAACAAAAGCATAATATTGATCAATTATGACGACTGGAAAGCATATTGATACAAAGCAAGTCATTCCAGCATGTAATGGTTCAATAAAGGTATTTCAAGAGATCAAATATTCAATATTACAGTACGTTTTTTTTATTTGACTCAAGTGATCAAAACCTTTCCGTCCGCGGACGCTAAACATAGATGTGATTTGGTATGGCCTAACTGCAAACCAACAGTCTTTTAATGATGGCCTAAGCAAACAAAAATGAAATTATGAGTTACATAGGTAAAATTTGAAAATTATCAAAAAACGGAAATCGTAACGTCAGTGCCAAGGAATTATTATTATTATTATTATATTTCAGATTGTATCACGAAATTACACAAGTTACACAACTTTAGAATAAAGCATGAATACAACAGTTATGACAAGGAAATAGTTAAAAATTGATACAAAAACCTCTAAAATCCAACTAATAGATAAAACTTACTATTATAATTTCATGAACTAAAACAGTATTTTATCACAGTTGGCATTGGTTTCTAAGTGTTAACGATTAAAATTTATATCACAGAAACAATTCGCAACCTACACTGACATAAAAAAAGACGATTTCAATGCATTTTTGTTTAATGATGAGTAACTTGAAATAGTGTGTGTAAAAACCTTGGATAGCCCATGAAAGCCCGGAGGCTTATTTCCGATGGGGTCCGTTGATCATACTTACTATTATTTACTAGGAAACAATAAAACCTGTAGGGTCCGGACCTGGGAAAAATCGGAAGTTCTGGAAAATTCCAGAAAATTTTTAACCATGAAGTTATAAGACATATATTGCAGTAAGAGCTCACTCAGCAACCATCTCAATATTTAATTCACCTCAGTTTAACACCCATTTTGTGACCAGTTTTCAAACATTCCTCTAGACTTCAACTTGATGACGATATATGAAATATACAGTAAAACTTTCATATTGAGACCATCTTCAGGATCAGAAATTGGTCGTAATAATGAGGTGGTCTCATTATCAACTTGAATCAAAGGGGAGTTATTGAAAGTCAGGAAATAAGTGGTTGTTATAACAAGGTGGTCATATTATCAATCTTTTATTGTATATGTCAACAACACATCTGACTTATTCATATATACTCAGTTGCTAACTTTGAAATCTGGTGATAACTATTGTCTGTATGGTTGTTCTAGTTCATACATTTTCACAACATCAGCACAATCCATGGTAACGAACAATCTATTCAGTTCCGAATGAAAGCAAATTGAGCGAGGAGAACTAAGTCCATTCAAAAGTGCATGGATTTTCTCCCCATCTTCAGTAAATTGTACAACATTCTGAGAACTGAGTCCAACCACAAATATGCTCCCTCTATCATCAACGCATACACCATCAACAGTATACAGTTCATTGTCCCATGTAGTTGACAAACAATTTCCCATTTCATCGAACTGACCAAATTCATAGCACCCTAACCCAACAAACATCTTTTTCCCCGTTTTATTGAAAAAAATGTGTCTACAAATTTTGGGCAGCCCACTCCCAGCATTGTCTAATGATATTGTCCTCAGCAAAGCGCCAGCCATATCATATACGTGGATATCAGCAGTTTGACCGGTAAGATAAAGCTTATCCTCATTATATGCAATACCGTAACACTTATGAAGCACTTTTATTTGTCTTGAAGGGGTCATCTCATTCTGAATGGATACAAACTGGACTGTGGTTTCCTTTTCACATGCAATAGCAACTTCCTGCTTACTGATACAACAAACACAAACTGGCATATCTTCTAACGTACAATAGTCCACAAGAGCCATCTTTGAAATGTCAATACGCTTTAGTTTTTTATTGTTATAATCTGTGACAAGGAGTGTGTTGTCATCTACCAGGCAACATCCAAAACAATTACAGTATTTAGGATCATCAGGCACCTTTACAGGGATCTCTTGGGCTCCTTTGACTGTGTAGAGGTTAGGGTGCATTTGTGACTGTTGTCCCTGAGTTTGTCCAATACCTTGTGAATGCTTCATACTACTCAACATGGATTCATTCAATGTCAATGATGAATTCATACATGTGCTTTGAGCTACTTGTTGATTGAACATCATACCATCAGCTGCATTCATCCTTTCTTGTGGAGATTTCAAAAGATCCATTGGCGGAACACTATTTCCTTGTGAAAGTTTCAGTTGGTCATTTTTAAAATGTTGATCACTCATCTCAGACCTGAAATAGTTTGATTCATTCCATTTAAATAGACATGGATATAAAGGGTTTTTATTACTGCAATCAAAGTTATGTATGCATGTTAGTAAATTAGCATGATTATTATGAAAAATCTGGCAATGGAATGCAGCTTAATACATTTAAGGGTCTAATATTATCTAAGTCAAACAAAAATAATTCCATATTAGAGGAAACTGTCCAGCTAGCTTGCAGAAGGTCAGTGGTTCTACCCAAGCATGTGGTCTTCCTCTGCCGTTGAAGCTGGAAAGTTGCTAAATGATCCTGGCTATGGTGTGACATCTAACCCCAGTAAAAGAATTATATATAATGTTGAATGAGGGTTTTCATTAGACATTCAGATCCAAGAGTCAATGACCCTTTAGCCAAAATTCTCAATGGTCAATTTCTTGATGTTTCCACCCATACAGATGTTCGACTTCCTCAATCAGTAATCATATGATGACATGGCCGGGTTTCACAAAAAATCTTAAGTTATGACCTATTATGTTACAGCTTAAATCATATAAAAGACTCTGCTGAGTGGAAGTATCTTAAAGTGTTTCAAGGAAAGACTTAAGTTTTAACTCAGCTGAGTGGAAATAAATAACTCAAATCTTTATGTTTTTCATGATATAAGCTACCATATCTAGTAACTCTTCAGCACATGTACTGTCAAAGGTAGAAAAGAGAAAAAAAAATCTACAAACTGCTGTCAATTGTTCTGTCTGCTAAACACAAATAACCAAGCTAATTGTTAGAGTACAATTACACATGTAAAGAGGAAGAAAAATAGAATTAAAATAGTTTTGAATTATTGTCACTTTACACCTGCTATCCATATACAGACAATTCCCCCACCCCTCCAACAAAAACACTCTTTAAATGGCCATATGTAACGGACACTTGCTGACTGCAATCAAACATTGAATTTCCGAAACTTTCCTAGTAAAATGTGCTCATTCTGTGAATTGCATGATAAATTTATTAAGTCTTGACTAGTAAATCAGGAAGCAGTTAACAAATATAGACTTTATTGAGAACTTTGTATTTTATACTCTACTTCATCACATCTGCAAACAAATGACACTTGTCTACAAAGGACAGTTTGGAGGTTTCCTGCAGGGTGTCCTTTGTACACAAGTTGGACTTCATTTTAGTTGTAATGTATATTATAATGTATATAATATGTATTATTTTTTCTTTGAAATTTTACAATTTATATTTCAGACTCAGTAAATTCATGAATGCTAAATCGTTATTTGCTTTGAATTACATGATACAGATTTAGTCTTTATTCAGAAATATTCAATTTCCTTTCATGGAAATTATTTCCTCTGACTAGGCACTTGAACAAAGGTTATAATATTCTCATAAATAGAATTAAATTGCCTAACTAGTCACTTTAACAAAGGTTATAATATTCTCATAAATAGAATTAAATTGCCTAACTAGGCACTTTAACAAAGGTTATAATATTCTCATAAATAGAATTAAATTGCCTAACTAGGCACTTGAACAAAGGTTATAATATTCTTATAAATAGAATTAAATTGCCTAACTAGGCACTTTAACAAAGGTTATAATATTCTCCTAAATAGAATTAAATTGCCTAACCAGTCACTGTTTTATTTGTATTCATTTTTTGAAAACAACAAATGCAGCATTAGCTTTATGTATTAACTGTGATATTTAAAATTTACTGAAGGATGAACAATTGTTACATTTCAGAAATGCATTTTTTCTCCTTTTTCACTATTGTATGCATGTGCTACCATTTGTTTTTTTTCTTATTTACAATCTTGCACTGAAAATGAAGAAATTAAATATGTAAACATTCAATGTTTGTTTCATTACTTATCTGTTTTAGCCTGTGATTTTATTTGATCTTATTACAAATTCTATCATGACATTTTTGTTAATTAATAAATTAAAGAATTATGCAAAATAAGTGGCTACAAAAACATGAGCACCTGCTTGATCATTCTCTACACTGAGTAAAAATTTGAGCTAGCTACATAACTGTCTCAAATCAACCGACTCAACTCAAAGTTTGAGTACTATAATGAGTCAATAAAAATTTCATGAAACGCAACTCAAATTATCACACATATGATTAGTACACTAATAAGTTTAAGTTGTAACAAGAGACTTAAGATTTTTTGTGAAACCAGGTCCTGATTTCAATTGATAGTCTGCTTCTATTGATCATTTCAAACAGGAATGTAAAAGTTACACCAACTATACAACAATAATAACTGTTAGAATCATATAATCAGAAGAAAAAAGAGCAAGATCAACATCATTGTAGTATATTAACTAAGAACCTACTTCCGTTTCAGGCTAGTGTCTATGAAACTGGGAGTAGGAATGAGCCGGAAGCAATAAAAACTAATAGACTATTTGAGCATTCCCACCTACAATGTGAACAATTTATTATACAAACTTCGTAATAGTAAATGTTCAATTAAAAATATTTCAAAAAGGAAATACAGTTACTTAAACACAGCTAAAAATCATTAGATTTCAATACTCACTTTTGGTCTTTATCGTGGATATTGCATCTTTCTGACAGACTTGCTGATAGATATAACTGCTGACTGGTAGTTTGGTTTGCTTGATCGACTTCCAGTAGACTGTGGTTCTTCGATGACGGGAACATTTTGACTATTACCTCTGTGAAGTTGTGTACCTCAATATACTGAAATGTATTAGTGTTTGGATATTATTCAAAATATCATATATCAGTAATAATTTTAGAAATCAAAAAATGAGTCCTTGAAAAACTCATATAATTTAAAGCAATGGGTCCCATGGAAAGACTATGGGTCTGGGTCAAAGTAAAAAAAAATAAATGAGCACACTTTTTTGTGCAAGAGACAAAAATTTCTGGTAAATTAACCATAAACAGCCAGTAGGTGGCATTACGTCAGAAGTATTGTGAGATTCATGATTATACCTGTATCATGAAGTCATTGTCTGACTGTCAGACTATATTTACTGATTTGTTCTAATTTCTATACCTAGGCTCATATAACCAAATGCGTCCACATGGAGGCTTATAAAGCGAAAAGTTGCATCCTCATCTAATTTAATGCGTATAGTATGCAGAACGCAGACCTAGATTATTACTGCATATTTATGTTGAATTTAAGTACAGTACCACAAATGGCACAAATATGGGAATAAAGAAGCTCGGAACACAAGAGTGTTTCCAAAACAACTTTAATGGATGAACTGCCGCACTGGCGGGAAATCAACAGATGTATATTAGAGACTGACCAATGTAACAGAGCGTGACACAGTGGAATTTTACAAGAGTAATTCAAGAAACATGATATGGTTACATATACGATTTGCTGAAATATCTGTATACTAAGGTATGTAGTAGAAGTCCATTACTGCACATAAACCACTGTATTCTACGAAACAGTTTCAGTTGTCTTGTACACTCAAGTATATCAAAAGGTCCTGTCTAAGGACATTTTCAGCGGATTAAGACCTACCGACGTATTTCCAATCTCTATCACCGAATCCTACTTTCGGTTTGTGTAAGACAAGGCGGAAGTCCGGAATTTGGGCTCAGTATACGAAGTAACGACTTTAACTTTTGTCGTCATACCGAACGTTCAAATGTCGACCAGTTGAATATCAATTTTTCATTTTGTGGCGGTAAATAGGTTCACAAAAATCACTTAAATTTCTTTTTTTTACTTGTGTAATCGTCTTAAACTCTTCATTAAAGATCAATCTTTTAATGAAATTTGTTTAATTCAGGTGATTCGGTCAAAATTTAGGACATACCTAAAGTAAACACGTATATAAATAGAACTTCATCCGTTATTTACAGTAAACATCGCTTAAAGTCGTCTTCAAATTTCTTCTACTTCAAACATTTATTTCATTCATTAATAACTTATTTACGTTCATATCTTCTATATTATTTTTCTTCACATCACCTTTATCTTCAGCTATAATCCATTTTTGATTACATCATGTTTTCTGGGGTCCCAACCGTGGTCTTACAATGATGTTTCACTATACATTAAAATGACGCTGATTGACCCTTTCACATTCTTTCCCACAACTTAAAAGTCAAACCTATAATTGTGATGTGAAACAGTCGGTTGAAATACATCTAATGACATCAGGTTATAGAGACAACTAAAACAGCATCAGTACAGTAACCAGACCCATATTTGAACCGATGCAATCTAGGAGAGGGGGGGCATGCTCCACCGGAATTTTTCTTCTACTAAAACCTGTCTATTTTTTCCTATTACTTGCCCAAATTTTTACTGAGGCCAACGCCTCAGTGTGCCTCAGTGTTGCTCTACGATGGTAAGTAAAATAATGATTGAATTATTTTATCTCCTGACGTTCGTAAGTGAGCTTCTTACTATTTTCCTACACAATCAGAACAAGTCAGTCATGAATTGTATTTTTAGACGGATATAGGTCGGTCCTTCATTAGTTATTAATTTGAATAAATTTGTTATCACTAGCATTTGTTCGAATTGAAAAAAAATAGTGGGTTGTGACTTGTGATGAGATGGTATTTACTTTGGTTTTTAATGTAACCTTGATTGATGCTGTACCAAGTACTACTTGGAGGCGACTTTTTGATGCTCATGGTTTGTTCACAAATACAAACGCATACGTCATGAAGAGTTCTCAAGCATTGTCAGCTAGATTTCTACATATTTCAGCTTTCAATATCACAGAATATACAATAAAGGAAAATGTGAGAAGAATCAATAATAAACATTAAATAGACTCTAGTTTTCGACATTTCTGGAAAAGTTAAAACGTCATTTAGCAGACTCTTACTGTTTATGATTTCGCTCAGCAGAAAAAATGAACATTTTTTTTGCCGGCACCACATCATGAAATGAATCAACAACTCTATCATATGTATATTTTATTGAAAAGAATTAAAGTTTACACAAAGGAGAAATCATGAAATATGATAAGAATGGTCAGTATGCGTTCTATTAACTAATTTCACAAGGAATTATACATTCCATTCACTTAAGTCTGCCATCTATATATATTATTCATGTAAGAATCATGTAACAAATATATTAATGAATACATTAAACATATATACATACAAACAACATAACAAACAAGGGGATGAAGTAAATACGTCACACGTTATATTAAATCATGATAAGTCAAACACTTTTATGATATCACTATAAGAATGTGTAACAAACATTCTATTCAATCCCCAATGAAAACACACAGAGGTTGGATATTTCGATAATCCATTTTCTTTCCGTACAACCTCACCCAGTTTCTTCCCAATCACACTAAATTGCACTATATTACAAGAATGATACCCAACAGCAAACATGTTTCCTCTACCATCAACACAAACACCATCAACAAAAATCAAGTCGTTGTCTTTAACAGTAGATAGATAATTACCCACTCCATCAAAACATACAATCCCATGGTTACCCCCACCTCCAACAAACATTCTATTTCCTACTTCATTAAAAGCAACATGACTACTTTGACCAAACAGCTTATTCCCGGTTTGGTCATGTGTAATTGTCTTCAGCAGGGTACCAGTCAAATCGTAGATATAAAGTGAATCACCATTATTGGTCACATACATTTTCCCATCATTGAAGGCAATACCGTAACACTTATGTTTCATTTCAATCTTCTTTGTAAGGGTCATCGTGTTTTCAATGGAAACAAATTGGATCTTATCTTCACATGCAACAGCAACTTCATATCTGCTGATACAACAAACACCATTAGGTGATGAATCTAAGACACAATAGTCAACAACCGACATGTTCTGTATATCAATACGTTTAAGTTTCTTATTGTAGAAATCGGTGACAAGAAGATGATCATCATGTGTCAGACAACACCCGTAAGACTGACATAACTCTGAATCATCAGAAAGCCCGATTTTGATATCTTTACTTCCCGTGACTTTGTAAACATCGTTTTTCTGTTTGCTATGTTTCTGTACTTTACCAATACCGTTTAAATTATTCATATACTCGTTTAATGATTGGTTAGGTGTGAATGATAATGTTATGTCAGTGTCCACTCGATTAATTAGCTCTTTTGCAGGTTCTATCATCTTTTCCTGGGCAATTTTCGCACAAACAAAATGCTGAGCTCTGTTTCCCTCTGATTGCTGCAATTTGTCATCAACCACCTGTAGATCACCATGGACGTTGTCTAAAGTAAGCTTTTCGTTCAGAAGTTCATTCTCCAGTTCCTTGTACACTTTTTGAATTTCTTTCTTTGAAACCTCGGTCGCTTTTCTTAATATGGCTTCTAATGATTTCTGAAATAAATCTAGTTTACTCAATGCTTCTTCCCTTGATTTGGCCAATGTCTCCAGTCGAGTGCCCTTGGATTTACTAATTTCATTTGTAGATAACACCATTTCTTTCAGAAGACGTCTTGTCTGCTTACAGTCAGATATTTTGAAAATAGTATCAATCATGTCTGGCACTGAATGAATGTGACCGTCTGGACAAGTCCTGAAATAATGTAATTTATGTTTTAACAATGAATGGGTAAAAGAACTACATTTACAATAAAACCTCGATAATGAAGCTACGATCCGGACCCGAAATATCGGTCGTAATAATGCGGTGGTTTTATTGTCAGGTTGTACGGGAGCTATTGAAAGCCGGTCCAAAAATATGTGGTCGTTATAACAAGTTATATTGTGATATATCGTGATATTGTGGTGATCGCAATGTATGGTTTTACTGTAATTTACAACATTCTACATGCAAGCCATTCAATTGAACATTGGATGCACACTAATATATAATCCACAATATAATTTTGAAAGGATATTGCCCGCAAGTAAACAACTACATTTTGTATATTATATTTTAACCAGAGTTACCCTTTTTTGGATCAATTCTTTTAGGTTTTTATAAAACTCGATTACACTATATTATCATACGTCTATCTACTAATATAATGACATGTATATCATTATATAATCTTTTGTGTGTGTGTGTGTGTGTGTGTGTGTGTGTGTGGTATAATTAACAGATAAACCGTTGTTTAAATTGACACGCAAGACGTTTAACACTATCTCCTTATATCTATTTTACTTTTTGATATGAGAGGGATATCACGATATTATGATAACTTACAATAAAGATAAAGTTCAAAGGCAATATTGTATGACCTCGTTTTCAGAGTATTCTGCTCAAATGATTTTTTCTCCGTTTTGTCCATTGTACAGCAGAATATCATTCCGCGTTATTCCTAAGTATATATAACTATACGTTTTTATTGAATTGAAATACATGTATAATACACTAAGTTCTTAGTTCATATAAATATACTATAAACTTAAATATGGAGCCACGACAGTTGTAACTGCGATCCGGGTTCAAATGCCCATAGGTCATACCCTTGTATGAAAAATTGACAAAAAATTCGATTTTCCTCATAATGTGGAGAAGTTGCCGGCTCCTTGTGGTAGGCTTAATTAGTACTGACTTGAATACTATCCAGGAAAACTGTTTGGGTGAACCGGCCGCCTTACATAAGTGGAAAATCTATGAAAAACTGCGCTAAACCCAGTAAAAATACTAATAAACTTGAATAAAATAAATGGTTTTAATGCACTGATTAAAGCTAATTTCTACATAAAAACGTAAAATTCATAACCGAACTACAGTAATACTTGATAGAATGATATAAAGAATAAAACATTGATTTCACATTTATAAAGTTAATGACTTACTTGTGATCTTTAGCAAAACAAACATAACATCCAACAACATCATGGTCTTCACAATACATATCAACGACTTTGCCTTTATGAATGCTGCATCGTTCAGTAGGAAATTCTGGTAATCTTGATTGTTGACTGGTCCCTTGAGTTCCATCAGTGACCTCCATTAGACTGTGACCTTCCATCAATGGGAATCTATTGTGTGCTTCTATGCAAGGCTTACAGAAATATCCACTGCATTCAACACAATACTTAACAGCTTCTATTGTTTTGTCTTCACGAGCACAAGTAGTACACACAAAATCAAATGTTTCTTCTGACATTTTCTGTTGAGAACGTCCGCTGTGCGCCATAGTTACGTTTGACTTTGTACCTTAGTTTCGTTTTCGGCGATGTTGGAAAACCCCTACAAATAAATGCGACTAATAGTTCATATCGATATCGTCTATCCGAAAAAAGGTATGCGCTTGTTCAACACACGTCGTTATAAGGTTTATGTTGAATATTGAGTGATCTTTGTATCTGCCGTCAATGCAGGTGATATAAGTATCGTTGTAAGCGAGGGTAAACATGCAATGAATGACCTGAGAAGATTTTTGTACAAGATTTAGTTGATAAAATCGGATTCATTTCTACGAACGAATCATAAAAGTAAATACATGTGTATATATCTGAAAATTTCTGAAAAGGAAGTCGACAATGTTTTGAAATATATTGTAAGCTAGATTGACATGATTGCCTTATTAGTTCATCGTTTGATTCAATTTTGCTTTAGTCTAAAATCTTATCTTTCTATTACCCGCGTCTTTATCAAGAATAACGAACCCAGTAGATCAAATACCATATCCACCTTATTTTCATTATCAGTATTTAACTACAGTCAACTCCTCATAGATCGAACACTATATCAGTAATATGTCAATTATGTTCAATCCAATGAATTAATTGTTGATAAACAAACAATTTAGGAAATATATTTAGGACAATTTAGGACAATTTAGGAAAGTAATTGACATGCACCACACTACGTAATGATATCCAGTCCTCTACCGCCCCCCAACTATGATCGTTTGTATTCTACAAACGCAAAGTAATGCAAAAACGATATTCCATTCATTTATCCTTTTTTATAATATCAGCTACATCAGGAAGGAAATCCTGACGTACACATCCCAAATTTGTTTTCAGTGAAAATGACCAAAAGTGTTCCAAATATGTCATATGACAGACATCTGTAAAAACATATGTAATTTATTTATTAAGGTAATTCAAGCAAACGTGTTCGATAAAAATATTTTACAACACATGAAAAGATAGAACCACTATTTGAAATTACTTCACTATAATACAATTTTTCCGCTTGAGTAGTAGTCATATTGACGTTTTTCCAAATACCTGAAGAATGTACAATTGTAAAACACAAATCTACGCCTGTGTTGTTTTACCATAGTTGTTGTAATTGGGGTATAAAATCCGAAAATGTGGATCCCTCCATAAACTTATTGTGTTCCTTATTTATAATGTCCTAACATAGTGTCAAGGTCAACTAACCAGCATCTGCATGCACACAGTCTCTATCATTACTAGTCTAACTAATGTATAGTTCAGTTCATAGTATTTATATGCCACATCTCTCCCGTTTTTAATAAAATAATTGTTACATGACATTTTTTAACAAGAGGTTGACAAAGAATATTTAATTTTACAAACATTCACAAATGTCATCTATCATGATTTTTATAAATCTCTCAAATAGTTATCTTCATACACGTGGGTTATCGAAATACAGAGTACAGATATTCATGTTTATCCCCGTGGATTAAGCAAGAGTCAAGCTCATCTAATTGCCACCGTAAATGCTTTTACAATATTGAGTATCAAAATATAATGTGTTTCGTTTTATTTTAGTACACTTTTTAATAGGCAACGGTAGCTTATCTATACTATCGTAATGTTCACATGAGCCTATGTGATGATTTTGTTATGTATCAAGCTAGAATTATCTCAGAATCCAGTCCATTTTTACATTGTTTACTTATGACTCTTTATGTAGGAGAACTGTTGTGAAAAACCTTCAGTATACGGTCAGGTGTATCTTATTTCGTATTTTATTGTGAATAAGGTATATAAATAACGGAAATCGAGTGCCTACGGTCCTTAGCACTTCATCATTACACTTCATCCGTCATTGAATCCGTCAAACGGACCGTCATATAAGAACAGTTTTATTAGGAAAGATTGATAAAACATTTGAATGATTGTACACATCATTGTCGAAGTATACGTTGATTTCTATTGTTAAATTCATGTTGTTACTGACTACAAAAACAGTCGTTTTGTAGTTTACCGCTTTCGGACTCGGATACACTCGAATGTAAGTTTTGTTTCATTTTAAGAACACTTGGGTGAGTCTCATGCGAAAGTTTCGGTAATTCTCGTGATGACTTTGGAACAATATATCTAGTTCCACGCAAAATAAAGTATCCTATAGCACTCAATTAATTTTTAACCGGATGGTAATTAGTATAAGGTTGCTTATAGTGTTGCAACATCGGTTGAAAATCATAATCGATTATCAGTTGGAATCGGTTGGTACATCCGATGCGATTTTCCGATTATATATTCGGTTCTCATATAGTGGTGTAACATAAGAAGACCACTAGTGTTTGATTCTATTTATGCATCCTTAGTTCATCTACATCTACATCTACATGATACTCCCGATCAATCAATACTGATTATAACTGGGAGGCGCTTGTCAGGAAAACTGTGTTAAAAAGTATTAAGTGCTCAGTTAAAAGATAAAAGTTTACAGACTAATGAGTGCAAGGTTAAGATTAAAACATATAGGGAGTTAGAAAGGAGCTGTCTCCAGCCTTTCCTTGAAGATATTTAGGCTGGGACTGGATTTGACCTGGTATGGGAGACTGTTCCAGTGCCTTATAGTTCTAGGGAAATAGGAGCTAAGGTGATACTGGGTACGTGACTGGGGGATCAGGAAGTTCAAATTTCTAGTTGGGATGAGGTGGTTATGATCAACATGAACAAGGTTGTTCTGGATTTTGTAGAGAAGTATAAGAGAGGAATGGAGTCTGCGGCTTTCTAGGGAGGGCCAGCCAAGATTGTGTAACATTTGTGTGACACTACTTTGGAAATCAAAATTATTGCAAACATATCTAGCCGCAGCTCTTTGTACACTTTCAACTTTATAGGTTAGATGTTTCTGCCAAGGGTGCCATATTATTGAGCAGTATTCTAGTTGCGGTCTAACATAAATTACATATGCCAAAGTTTTGACTTGCCTATTTTGGGTTTTGATGTTTCTTTGGATAAATCTTAGGGAGTTTTTGCCTTGGAGGTGATGTTATTTATATGGTGGGTCCAGTTTAGTTCTTTTGAGATAGTTACTCCTAGGTATTTAGCAATTTCTGCTGATTTAAGTGTTTTTCCATGAAGGGTGTATGGGGAGATCACAGGGTTCTTTTTTCGGGTAACCCTAAGCACCTCACACTTGTCTGGGTTGAACTCCATAGCCCAGTCTCGTTCCCAAAGTTCTAGTTTTTGAAGGTCATTTTGTAATATGGCCGCATCTGACTGTCCTTTGACTGTCAGGTAGACTATTGTGTCATCGGCAAATAACCTGGTCTTACTTTTGATTGTTTCAGGCAAGTCATTAATATATGCCAGAAACAGGCAGGGTCCAATGACTGAACCCTGGGGGACACCGGATGACACTGGCAAATGGTCGGAGGTGTGACCTTCAACTGCAACTCTTTGGCTGCGGTTGCTTAGAAATGACCTAATCCAGGTGGATACCTGTTGATTAACACCCATATTTTTTAGTTTGACGATTAACTTGTGATGGTCAACTTTGTCAAAGGCCTTTGAGAAATCCATCACAATGACATCCGTCTGTTGTCCATTATCTAGACTATCAAAGACTTCTTGGGAGAAACTCAGCAACTGAGTTTCGCAACTACGTTTAGACCTGAAACCATGTTGATAAGGACTAAGGATACTGTGCTCATCGAAGTAAGTCATCAAGTTTGAGACTATGATGTGCTCCATTAATTTAGAGGAAATGCAAGTGAGGGATATTGGTCTGTAGTTGCTGGCTTTAGATTTATTGCCCTTTTGTATACTGGTGCTATAGTTGCATTTTTCCAATCATTGGGCACGATACCTGTTTCTAAAGATAACCTGAATATGTAAGTGAGGATGGGGGCTATTTCACTGTGGAGTTCTTTAAGGACCCTTGGTGATATTTGATCTGGACCTAGAGCTTTATTGGGGTTTAGACCTGATAGGAGTTTGTCAACTCCTTCAACCGTTATTTTGATACAGGGCATACTGTGGGGGGGAGGATTTAATGCATGTTTGCAAATCTGTTTTAGGCTTAATGGCTGAGGCTGCGAGAAAACAGACTCAAACTGTCTGTTTAGGATATTTGCTTTATCCTTTGAGTTAGTATAAGTTTGACCTTCAGACTTGAGGGGTGCTACTCCACAGTTTTCAGATTTGTTATGTTTAACAAAGTTGTAAAATTTTTTGTTATGACCTGTTTGGGAATCCCTGTTGAATATAACTGATTCTAAGTATGACCAATATGAGTTTCGAATTTTTCTTTGGATGATCGCCCTTAAAGTCTTAAATTGGGTATCGGATTTAGGAGCTACATTTTTCTTTACAAGTTTGGCAAACAATTTGTCACGTTTCCGTATTTGTTTTAGTATATCAGTAGTAACCCAGGGGAGATTTTGTTTATGTTTGGTAATTTTAGTTGGTATATACAAGCCACAGAGTCTATGGAGTTCGTGCTTAAAATCGGTCCAGGCCATGTTTGGGTCTGTATGTTTGCAGTCCCAGAACTTACTGGAAAATTTGTTCAATTCAGATTTCATTTTTAACCAGTTGGCCTTTTTATAGCAGTGGATTTTCCTTTGAGGTTGAGCGGGACGACCTCTATTTATGCTTAAATCATGGAAGATGATATCATGATCGGAATTTCCTAAGCTAGGGAGGGATTTGACATTAAATACCAGGGAGGGTAGATTAGTAAGGAATAAGTCTAGGACATTATGATTTCTTGTGGGAATTTTAACCATTTGCTCAAGATTGAGACTGACAATATTTTCAAGGAAGTTTTCATACAGGGCTTTGAATTTACAGGAGTTCTTGAGAGATTCTGATGACCAGTCTATGTCGGGCATATTAAAATCACCTGCAAGCCATATAATGCTGTTTTTTGGGGACTTTCTGCAGGGACAACCATAACTGAGATAGTGCATCTGGATCATTTTCATGGGGCTTGTAGAATGAACCGACATAGATATTTCGGGAACCGGGGATACTCAATTTGGCCCAACAGATATTACAATCTGTTTTGAGATCAGGCTGTTCCTGACTCAATAGGGTCCTTGTCACAGCTATCAGGACTCCTCCCCCTTGACTGTAAGTTCTATCATCCCTATAGACTGTGTAACCTAAACTGTCTGGGAATATCTCAGCAGTATGGATGTCGGATTTGAGCCAGGTTTCACTACAGCAGATTATATCAGGTTTTACCTGGTCGATCATCTGATGTAATTCGGGGACTTTATTTTTGATCGACCTACAATTTATGTTAAGGACAGTTATGCGTTGTTGTTTATTGATTAACACCTTTTTAGGTCTTGTACTGGCTCTAGGTTTGGGATTTGGGGTAGGAACTTTTGATTTTGGGGTGGATGAGGCTTGAGGTAGGGGATGATGATCTAAGTTCTGGCCCGAGGTGCTAAGGAAAGACCCAACTTGTTGAAGAGAAACATCATTTTCAATGGATTGGTTTGAAGACTCAAGGTGACAGTAGATATTTGTATCATTAAGGGAATCTAGGGAAACTCTTAGAGACATGGAATAATTACAACTACCGCAACATTGACAATACCAGCTAAATTGGGAGTCTGACAGTTTTTCATAAGTTGAATTACCTATCCCTTGGCAGTCTGTATGAAACCATCGATCACAGTTGTCACAAAGGATGGCTTTCTGGCTCCAAGATACCTCCTGATCGCACTTGCCACAGGGGTACTGGGGTGTGTTACACACTGGTCCAGGGTTTAGCTCAATGTCTGAAGACTGTTGGACCAACAAACAGAACAAGTACAGAAAAGATAATTTACATTTGTTGGGGTACCTTTTATCAGCTGTGTTTACAGAGGCAAAAATACTAAGACTTTGCGATTTATGATTGACAAATGAGGACATTACCTTACTTCTGTTTAAAATTGTGCTGGAGTGGGCCTCAGATGGGTTTCTATTACAAAAATTGGTGACAAAAGTAATAAAAACTATCAAGGTGCAGATTTTACAAAAAACGGAATTCATAGTGTACCAGTAATCGGATAACCGGAAGTATGCGGATATCGTAACGGAAAGTTTTTAACAGAGTCTGGTTGGAGAAGTTTACGAAGCTTTTCTACTTAGACAATCAATATTGTTAATTTGAGATATACTTTACCACCAACACCAGAGATACAGAGACTTTTCCACAGAAAAAGTGATATATAATTAAATTTTATGAGAGCGCTGAAATTTTGTTGTGAAGTTTTTCCGACGCATGCGCATCTTAGTTAGTATCTTAGCCATCCTCTGCTTTACGCTAGTTGGCATTGTAACATATAAGCATGGGGAATGGAGTGTGTTATCCATATGAAACATTAACCAGGCTCTATTAACATCAAATAACCTGAGGGATGGTCAAATAATTTTTTTCGCCTTGATCTACAATCCGCCATCTTTTTTAAACAACGTGAGTGATGTCCCTTGAATGCGTGTTTAGTTCGCGGCACCAGTAGTTAGTTTACGGCGCCTAAATGATATAGACCGATAATCGATAAGGTAAAACTGCAATCGATCGTCAGTAGTGAAGGGAGGTACCCTGGCACCATGGTGTATACCTCTGGCACCACATTTCCCTCACTCGGGGAGGTACTCTGGCACCAAATTTTCGGAAAATGGGGTGAAAATGTGTTGAAAAAAGGGGTGAAATTGTGAAATTTTGGCCAATTTATTGTTTTCTTCTGGCACCCATTTTGGATAGGTGGGGGTACCTCATTTTGTGTTTTTTGGGCACCATTTTTTGAATTTGAATTGTGTTTTTTGAATTTTCAACAAAATAAAGAATGTGTGTGCAGGACTTATTTTCAATTTGTTATTTTCAATGTGTGTATGTGGGGAAATTTCAATTTTAGACATAAAAAAGACAATTTGACCCAAGTCAATTTCGAAATGACATGGTGGCCCTGAAAAGGGCCGTTGGTGGTTTGATCAGTTTGATCAGTGACTTATTTCTTCATGACTTTACCATAATGACCCCGACCATGGTCAGTTTTCTTTTTCTCAGGTTTCTTTGGTTCTGTGGTCTCATGTTTACGTTTTTTAGAGTCTTTTTTCTCCTCTGTTTTTGGGGTTCTTCGCTATCCCATTTGTCAGTCACAAACTGTACAGGCACAATCAGTTTGTCTGTTTTTAACTCGATTTCACGACGGAGTTGCATGACTTGCTTTAGCTGTCTTATTTCTCCCCTGATTCCTTTGAGTTCTTGTAGCATAGCCATCTCTGTAGTCGGTGGATTAGGCTGTCCATGAGTCTGTCCATTCACCACGGACTGTACTGGCTGCACATTCCCCTGCAGATTCGGCTGGCTGTACTGTGGCTGATTGTATTGGAGTTGACTGTACTGTGGCTGACTGTACTGTGGCTGGTTAGTGCCATACACTGGTCCAACAGCATTTTGACCTATCAACTCAGACGACTCTAACGCTTCTTTAAGAATGTCATACGGCATGTTGTATGTCTCCATGTTAAATAATAAATAATGGCTCTACGCCTGACAATTTATACGGCGAGCGCGAACCTTTGTGAGAACATGTTAAATGACGTCACGTCCATATTTTTAGTCGCTAGTTTTTGGTGTGTTTTTGTGTTTGTTTTGTGTTTCTTTAATCCTAATAACAACAAAATAAAAGCCGTATCATCACAGTAAGCCTGCAGAATAAACGCAATCACAGCCAACCTACAAAAATATACCGTCACAGTAGAAATTGTGAGTCAAAAAATAAAATAATCACAGCAAAACGTACAAAAAAAATACACGATCACAGCCAAAAAATGCTGGTAAAACAAAAACACACGATCACAGCCAGCCTACAGAATAAATACAATCACAGCCAAATAATGCTAGTAAAAATAACATAATCATAGCAAAAAACTTACAGAAAATACACGATCACAGCCAAAAATGCTGATATACAAAAACACACTATCACAGCCAGCTTACAGAATACATATGATCACAGCAAAAACGTACAAAAAAATACACGATCACAGCCAAAATGCTGGAGCCCAAAAAACACACGATCACAGCCAGCTTACAGAATAAAACATAATCAACCTACAAAACTATACAGAAAAAAAAAATGCGGTGTGACTTTTTTTTATATTTGTTTTTTCAATTTTATTTTCAATTTGTTTGATTGTGTGTGGGGGGGATTTTGCTTTTTAGAAACAAAAAAGACAATTTGACACAGGAAAAATCGATTTCGCAAAAATATGGTGGCCCTGAAAAGGGCCATTTTTTGGGTAGAGTGACCTAATGATGTTGGCCACATCTACCCATACAAGCGGGACACCACTTGTCCCACTTTCTAAAATCTCTGTCCGTGGCGGTGGAGGCCAACCTGAAAGGAGGCTCATTGTCCTCCTCCCAGTTTTCAGCTGGGGTTGATTCCTGGGGGTAATCCCCCCAGTCCTCTTCCCCAGAACTGGCCACCACCACCTCCTCCGCAAACCCCTCCGTCTTCTTTGCCTCCCGCAACTCTTTGACTTCAAGACGCAGCTCCTCTAACTGCATCTCAAGTTGCTCTATGTAGAGCCCTAAGGAGGCGTACGTTTCCTTGATGTTTCTTAGAGTTCGCTTAGACATTGTAGTAGGATGAAATGAATTTCGAGAGTGACAGTGGTTTTTTATACGGCAAGCGCGAACCTGTGTGAGAACATGTTAAATGACGTCACGTCATTTTTGTGTTTTGTTCAATCCAAGAAAAAATCGGATTGACCTACTTTTTATAAAGTTATCGGATTGACCTACTTTTTGTGTATATAAACGTATGTGTCTGTGTGTTCTACATTCAATCCAAAAACATGGGAAATTGTTTGCGCGTCCCAAAAGAAATCTTTGTGGAGGAAAATAGTGTACCTATCAAAATGGGGAATTTATATCCGGATCTCTCCATCTATTATGATGATGAGTTACGCGCCAATTATTGGCGCTATTTGTATTTAGCTGAAGCTAAATATTGAATACATTTCAACGGCCCTTTTTAGGGCCACCATATGTTTAAGATAAGTTTTACTCTCTCTATAACAAAAACTATTTTTTTCATTTTTTTATTTTTACAACAAAATCACTTACAATCAGCAAAAACAAAATAACATACAATAATACAAAAACACAAAGTAACTTACAAATACTGTCACAATTTAAGAACTATTCAAGAACATTGTCCAACACATCAAATGTTCCAACACATCAAATGTTCATATCGTCCATTTTCGTTTTGTCCTCTCTCTTTTTGTATTTCCGTTTCTTTTGCGGTGGATCCATTTGGTTGGCTGTGTTCACAATGAATTGATCACTCATTCCTTGTGGTGGTACTTGAGGCTTCTTTTGTGGACAGTTCGCTGCGAAATGTCCGTTTTCATGACAATGAAAACATTCATCTTTACCTACGTTTTCTGAACACGTAGTCGCATAATGTCCTTTCTTTCCACAACGATAACATTGTATATGATCCCATGTGACATGTTTCTGCTCACAAAGTTGATCCACTATATTGTTTAACTCTTTTATTTTTTTCTTTAATGAATACATCAAAGAAGATTGTTGATAAATGCTATTATTATCGTTAGCTTTTTCCATTCTTGGATCGTTGTAGCTCATATTGGGAGTGACTAGAATGACTAGAGTGGTGTGGCGCAGTCCCTTTTATAAGATGTATGTGACCTTGAATGCGACCTTGAAGGTAACCTTGAATAGCAAAGGTATGGCCTTGAAACATGTTATTAAAACGACCTTGAAGGTAACCTTGAATATATTATGAATACGACCTTGAATGTAATCTTATAGATCTCTTGACCTTGAACATAGTATCTAAAAGAGGAGTGTGAAGGACTATAGGATTCATAATCATGTCAGACACCGACAGTGACAGCCATGAGCCTCCAGTCAAACGAACAAAGTTGGAGCATGTACGAGAGTATTATCAAATACAGTCTCGTATGGAAAGAAAATCAAGGAAATTCAAGATGCAGTCTAGAGTGTATGATGTGACATTTCAACCGTACGATCGTTCGTTTGAATTTACAAACCGGCTGTTTCATGATATGATGAATCAACTTTATCGGACATGTCAAGTAAGATCTAATGATTGAGTTCGTGTATCCATACAGCATCCTCATTTGGAATTTGGAATTCATATTCCATTTGATGTGGCATCTCGTATCAATGGAGATGTTGTATTGGATGAAATTGAACGAGTGGCCCAGAGCAACCGTGAGTTTAAAATTCATGACGGAGAAGCACAGATGGAAATTACACATATTGCTATGCCACAAGGTTCGGGAAAAAAGACATTCAAGTCGGCAAACGTACTCAACATGGTGAAATCAAAGACAAGTGTGGTGTGTATTGACAATAGTAAGGACTCGATGTGTTTAGCTAGATCTATTGTGGTTGGTATGTGTAAAGCGAATCAAAATCAAACCTCGGAATGGAAAAAACGATGGCACCTCATACGTCAGTCTAAGAAAAATCTACAACAACATGAAGCTGAAGCCTTATTAAAACAAGTGGATATTTCATCGGAGCGTGCTTGCGGTATAGAAGAATACAACAAGTTACAAGATTACCTCTATCCCAACTATGTCATTAAAATTCATTCACAACATTATGGAAATGAATTATTATTCAAACCACCAGCAATGACTGAAAAAAAGTCGGGTGATTCATATTTTTCATCATGACAATCATTATGATAGTATAATATCGATCACAGGATTTCTTGGACGGAGTTATTATTGTGAATGGTGTGATGTGGGTTATGATCAGCGTGAAGCCCATCAATGTCGAAACATTTGCCAGTGTTATGCCCACACCCTATGCCCCGTGGAACAATCCATTCGATGTCCTGATTGTTATCGAGTATTTCGAAGTCAAACCTGTTTTGATCGTCACAAAACGAAAAGTGGAAAACAACGTAAAACCATCTGTGAGTCTGTGTGGAATTGTAGAAAATGTGGACAAAAAGTTGTAGGAACAAAACGAAATCATATTTGCCCAGGGCAAAAGAAATGCAAGTATTGTGAAAAAATAGTAGGACCGGATCATGAGTGTTACATTCCAACGTATGTACCACCTGATAGAAAAGGCAGACAACCCGAAGTCCCCTTCATCTTTTTTGACTTTGAGTGTCGTTTTGATTCTGGAGAACATATACCCAACTTTTGTGTAGCGCAACGCGCCTGCGGTGAATGTATGTGTAAGTCAGTGCAAGATCCATGTGAGTATTGTGAAGAAGTGAATGAAGCAAGACAAATGGTATTCCGTGGAGAAAACACGTTGGAACAATTCTGCACGTGGCTATTCAATCCCACCCATCGAGGATCTACAGTGATTGCTCACAATGCTCAAGGTTACGATGCCCAGTTTATTCTTAGATATTGCGTTACCCACGGGACAGCTAAACCACAACTGATTATGAATGGAAGTAAAATCATTCTGCTACGAGTGCATGGAATACGATTAATTGACTCACTCAGTTTCCTAAGTATCGTCGGTCCAATTCCAAAATCGAATAACTGCTGTTTTAGCAAAAATAGAGTGTTTGGTATCGTTGGAATCGTATTGAAATACTCTTCAAGATGCACGTATCTATAAGATTGTAGCTGTAACGTGGAACTGGAAACCGACGGTGCCACAAACGTATAACTGTCAAAATCTACAATAAGCTGAGATCCAGAACCATACATCTTCTCGACCAATGAAATTTCTTTTTTGTACCACGTGATCAGATGCAAATGGCGTAGCCCACCATGCAGACAAACATCAATAATAAATTTGAACCGCTTTTTAACTATATTTAGTGTAATGTAAGTATTTCACACCTTGTATAATACATTTAAATGTTGTTTCCGTCACATTAGCACACATTTGAAGAACAGAAATGTTGTAGATAGTATTCCAAGCAATGTTGTTACAGTGAATATATTTTCGGATAATAAAGAATTCGGATAATGTGCGAAGATGTGATTTGCAAAGTCATAATGACAGTTCTTTACATTTCTATATTGTGTTTACAGGCTTTAACAGAGCTAATTTGAATACTATAAGCATCACTTATTTACTATTTTGAAATACAATTGTGTGACATACGTCTGTGAAATCTTCGTTCCAGATTAATGATTTCTTCACTTGTACATAAAAACACAGAATTACCCTATCCGTATTTATCGTATACATATAAATTGTTTTGTGTTAAATACATGTACAATAATTTTTACTACGATGTCACGTTGATTTTGGAAATTTACACATTTGGAAGAGTGACGTTGTATGCGCTCTTTGAAAGTTTTCTATTTTAAATGTTACAGGTGCACATAAGATCTAATCAGTCTTCCAGAAGAAATAATCGCACATATACTGAGATATATACCCGTTCTGGAACTGTTGCTGTCTGTATCTGTGACGTGTAAGAGGCTAGATGAAGTTGCGTCAAGGAATGACGTACTTAGGAGGCATATTGAATTAGAGTATCCTGTAACATTTACATACCAACAATTTTCTCGGTTATTGAGACACTCGCGGTATTTTGAGTGGTTTGACATTCCTTTTGGAAGCAGATACGACTGCTTGTCATCTGATCTCGACTTTTTATTGACAACAAAGTTCCGCGCTAGAGACTTATATTGGCTCAGCTTATGTGGTAGCCAAGTTTCATCCCTTGCATTACTTAATAATGTGCCAAACGTATGTTATTGAACTTCTCAGAGTGCAAAAATTTGATTGACGATGATTTTAAAATCATATCACGTTCTGTGAAATTGGACCACTTGAAATTGTCCTTTACAAATGTGTCAACTAATACTGTCTCAGATTTAGCTAAGTCCCTTACATTGCTGACATTGGATGTTGCTGGAATTGAGTATTCATTATTGGAAGTCAAGTTGGTGATGGAAAATACTTAGGAATATTTATTGCACTTCCATCTATCAATTCACTTCGACCGAAACGAGTTTGACCAGAAAATAAAAAAAACATGTACACTGACTGTTCATTCCAGATACACAGAAACCTTTTGAATAGCTGAATCAGACATTGGTGCTACATTTTCACATAGAAGTGCCAAAATGAGTAAGTTTAATGTACATGAAGTGTTACGTATTTTGGATGAATATGATGCAGATTTAGAACAAATGATAGAAGAAACAGAATCTTGTGAATTTCTAGATGCTGTAAGTGAGACAACAATTGTTGATAATAGCAGCAATGCATCTGGCATAAACAATACGATAGTTACTAACAATACTATGACAAAATTTGATAACAGTGAGGTAGATGATTATGAAGTTGAAGAACTATTAGTTGCGACGAAATATGAGGAAACAGCCAGTCTTGTTGAAATACCAGAACCGTATTGTCAACATACTTTAATTGAAGTCGAAGTGTATGATGCAGATACTGTTTCACCATCATATATAGAAGAAATTGAGAGAACAGGCGTCGTTCTAAATTTTGACGATATTAGACAAAGGAATGCTGATGAAACCAGAAGTCATGACAGTGCTAAAACAGTATCATACACAGATGTGAACATGAATGAAGTGAAAGATGGAGTCTCGTTTGAAAATGATACTGATGAAGCGCTGTTAGACCTTAGCGTGACAAAGAGAGATGATATATGTAACCCAGGAGAATCCCAGCATAATCACGTTGAAAGTGTTGATAGAAATGAACATGGAGAGGATGAAAAAAGAAGTAGACCAAGGTACAAAGATATCAACAAGTGGAAGAAGACCATAAGAAAAAGAAGACGACAAAGTGGGTTAGATTACATCAGTTCCAGAGGAAAACATATTGAAGGAAAGTCAATAAAAATTCGTAAAGATTGTAAGGAGAAATGTAGACTCCAATGTGCATGGCATGTTAGTGAGGATGATATAAGGAAAATACACTCAGATTTTTGGTCCTTGACTGATGATCAAAAGCTTATCTTCTACGCAGATACAACGGAAAGGGTACCTAAGGGAAAACGTACAAGTACACGTAAAAATGATAACACAAAACGGAAGTACACTTATTGCTATTACTTTAGAAAAAGTGACACCAAAATACAGGTTTGTCAAGAATTCTACCTTGGGGTGTTAGGAATCAATGTATCTCGCGTTCGAACATATTATGAAAAGCAAGATCATAAACAAGAATTTAGAGATATGCGTGGAAAAAGAACTAAGAGTCGTATACCTAAAACTGATACTGACTTCGTGAAAGAGCACATAAATTCATTCAACAAGGTCCCGTCTCATTACTGCAGGAGCAGTACCAATAAAGAGTACCTTGAGAGTCATTTGAATATGCAGAAGATGTATGAAATGTACAAAGAAGTATGTACCAAGAGGCAGAATAAACCTGTAAAACAGTCAATGTATTATAAAATTTTCAAGACGGATTTTAATCTTGCCTTTCATGTCCCCCAAAAAGATCGTTGCGACTTGTGCGAAGAAATTAAGAAGAAAATTGAACGACAGGAAACCCTTGATGAAGAAAATAAAACCAAACATGAGATACATAATTTAGAAAAGTTAGAAACAAAGACAGAAAGAGATAATGATAGAAAAAGTCAACAAAACACCACTATAGTAATTTGCTTCGATCTTGAGAATGTATTGGCTTTGCCAAGGGCTGAGGTATCTAATTTTTTCTATAAACGAAAGTTAAATACGTTCAATCTCACAGCACATAGCTCAATAGATAAGAGTGTATATAACGCTATCTGGACGGAAGCAGACGCAGGAAGGGGAGGAAACGAGATCGCCAGTGCCCTGGTGGCTATTCTACACGAAATTCATTTGACATTTCCTAACATCAAAGACTATATTCTATGGTCAGATTCCTGTGTACCTCAAAACCGAAACTCTATCATGAGTTATGCACTGAAAAATTTCATGAAAAGTCATCATATTTGTACAATTACTCAAAAATTTGGATGCCCCGGACATTCAGCGATACAAGAGGTTGATAATGCACACAGTAATATCGAGAAAGTTTTGAAATGTACTGAAGTGTTCAGCCCAGTGTCATTGGTCCGTGCCTTGAGGAGTGTGGGTGCTAGACGCAAATCGAAATTCCATGTGATACAAATGCGTCCGAATCATTTTTATGACTATCAAAAAGTTACAAATACTCTTAAATTTGGAAGTGTGCCCTACACCAAAGTAAAATGCCTTAAGTACCTGAGAGAAAACGAGATGGATATTTATTTTAAATTATCGTTTTCGGAGGTAGTTTTCCATGATGGGACAATAAAAGGCAATTTGGTTACTCGAAGTGGTGTGAATAGATCAATCACGTCGTTACCTATTCCTGATCGCATTTCCCCTCACAAGAAACCTGCCATAACCTTTCTGAAGAAAAAGGATATTACAAGTATGCTCAAGTATATGAGTCAGTTGGACAGTCAGTATTACATCGCTAAGCGCTTGGTTGTCCCCAGGAATATTGAAGCGCACAACCAAACGCCAGAGAAAAAGCGCCGAGTTGACGACAACTAGTATTTGGCGTTTAACATGAACTTTTTTGTATTTTACGCGTTAAAACCCATATAAACCTTATATTTATCAAGAGGCAAAATCATAACTGTATTGTATTAAGAACATTTTGTCTTAAACCCGTGTTTATTTGAAAACATGCATTGTGTATATGTAAAATTAATTTTGCTTATTGTCATGTTGTAAGGTCAATTTTGCTTATTGTCATGTTGTTAGAACAATTTTGCTTGTTTTCATGTTGTAAGGTCAATTTTGTTTATTGTCATGTTGTTAGAACAATTTTGCTTGTTTTCATGTTGTAAGGGCAAGTTTGTTTGTTGTCATGTTGTAAGATTAATTTTGCATGTTGTCATGTTGTAAGATTAATTTTGCTTGTTGTCATGTTTTAGATCAATTTTGTTAGTTTTCATGGTAATTTTCTCTACATTTTAAAACACTAATTCTAGGTTGATATGTTTGTTGTATAAAAATAGTTTAAGCTCAATAGTTCAAGAATTACCATGTATCAGGAAGATATATTGTTATTCGTAATAAACTTTAAAAATACAACTATTTAGCCTATTGCATGCTTATATGTCATTATCAAACAAAACTCATATCTATCCGAAACATATCACACTTCATCATTTACAAACATAAAACAAGTTCCAAATTCATATATCTTGTCCTGGAATCAAATTTCTTTAAACCAGAAGCAGCTATGTGACAATTTGATTATGGAATTAAATTATAGTGCAAGTATGAAAAAATAGTGACAAATTAGAAAAAAATATTTCTGCAATGTCATTTTATTTTTTCAAAGACATACATAAATTTTGGATATGTGTTTGAGAACATACATATACAACAGCATGCAAAATTACATAAAAATCGATAAATTAGCGTGAGCTTTACCGGTTTCACAAACTTTAAACACGATTTACACAAATAAAAAAAAATGCAGTTATATGATTATGGAATTGGACCGACGGTATGCCACTCTCAGCTTTTCCTAAGACATTTGGACTGACTGAGTTAGCTAAAGGATGGTTTCCATTTTATGCCAATACCTTATACTATCAGGATTATGTGGGACCTTACTTACCGCTACATTTTTACAAACCTGACAGTATGAAACCAGAGCAACGTCAACAATTTCTAACTTGGTACCATGAGAAAAAAGGTGATGAATTTGATTTTCAAAAAGAAATGGAAAAATACTGTAAATCGGATGTGGACATTTTAAGACGTGGTTGCGGTGAATTTCGTCAACAATTGTTAGCCAGTGATCAAATTGATCCCTTTACGGAAGCGACCACGCTAGCCCAAGTGTGTAATAAAGCCTGGCGGAAAAATTCCATGCCACCTCATAGTTTAGCCGTGATTTCTGATGCAGGATATCCTAATAAAACTCGGTATTCCATGAAAAGCATACGTTGGTTACAAATGACTGCTGTAACTGAAGGGATTCATATTCGTCATGCCTTGAATCACAAAGGCGGAGAAGTTAAAATTGGACCATATTATGTGGATGGGTATTGTGAAGAGACAGACACCGTGTATGAATTCATGGGATGTTGGTTTCATGGGTGTCCTACCTGTTTTCCCAACCGGGGTACCATCAATCCATATACGTTGAAAAGCATGCATCACGCCTATGAAGACACACAAAAAGACTTGAGAATTTGAAAGAGCAAGGGTATCCATTAGTGGTCATGTGGGAATGTGAATTTGATCAACGTTGTCAAAAAGACCCTGAGTATAAGACCAGAGTAGAACGATTTTATGTGGGTCAAGACCCTATTCAACCCAGGGAAGCTTTGTTTGGAGGCCGTACCAATGCCGTCCGACTGTATCATGAAGTAGAAAAAGACCAAGAGATCAAATATGTGGACATTTGTTCCCTCTATCCTTATGTCAACAAGTACAGAGAGTATCCATTAGGTCATCCCGTGATTTTGAGTCAAGAGCAAATTGATCCACACCGTCTTGAGACATACAAAGGATTGATTAAATGCCGTGTTCTTGCACCGCAAGATTTATGGATGCCTGTCTTACCTATGCACTGTAATAACAAAATGGTATTTGCTCTATGTCGTACCTGTGCAGAAGAGGAGTTAGATTATTGTACACATGCACTGTATGAACGGGCATTGTATGGAACGTGGACCCATGTAGAATTGGCGAAAGCCATTTCTTTAGGGTATAAAGTATTGAAAGTATATCATATATGGCACTGGGACGAGTGGAGTACGGACGTGTACCGTCAATACATTGACAAATACTTAAAAATGAAGCAAGAAGCCAGCGGGTATCCTCCCGGCGTGGACACAGAGGAAGATAAATTGAAATTTAAACAAGATTATTTGGAAGCAGAGGGAATTCGCTTGGAACACGTGAAAAAAATCCAGGAAAAAGAGCTTTTGCCAAAACCATGTTGAATTGTTTATGGGGTAAAAATGCTCAAACCAACCTGTTACCGAAAACGGAGTATGTCCATAAATTGGATCGTTTCTATGAGATTCTGAATGATCCTAAAAAGTCGGTGAAATATGCCGAGTGTTTTGATCATGATGAATTCGTACTGATGAATTTCACGGATGAATCGGATCGAGCTGATCCCCATTCTTCTTCGAATCCTGTCGTGGCTTCTTTTGTGACGGCTTATGCTCGATTAGAATTGTACAAAGTGCTTGAACCTCTGGGAAAAAGGGTACTCTATTTTGATACGGACAGTTGTATGTACATTTATGACCCTCAAGAATACAATGTACCGATTGTCTCCAGTCGTTTGGGAAAATGGACAGATGAAGTGCCTCATGGACGTATTGTGAAATATGTCGCTTTAGGTCCAAAAAACTATGGCTATGAATACATTGAAAATGGAGAACGACATCAGGCGTGTAAAGTGAAAGGCATTACATTAGACTATAATGCAACTCAACAAGTGAATTTCAATAGTATGGTGGACTGTGTGAAAGACAGAGAACATTATTCTACCGTAGTTGAATATGCGTCCAGGATTAAACGCCATAGAGATAGAAAGGTGACCAGTGAGAAACAAATCAAAACATTTCGTTCTGTGTATACCAAACGTATCATCGTCGACGATTACATGACTGTTCCGTATGGATATCTGCATGACTGACCTTGACCTGTTGTTTTTTGGTATGATAAAAAAAACCTTGACCTTGTTGTTTCTTATATATAATGGTGCAGAAGCATACAAACACAAAACAAAAATACAAAACAGAAAGAAAAAACAAACAAATAAGTATGGATTGGATACCGTTACTTCCTATAGAGTTAAGACTTAAAATCTATCGTTATGTGATAGAGGCTAACACTAAACCATGGAAGATGGAGTTAGTACATGCATGGGCGACCCATGGTGCTATTCATAGTTTACAACGTATGGACCCTGGACGGGTAGATAGACTATTAGAGGATGTCAGTGAACGCCAGGATTTGACTGTCAGTCAGAAATTACCTATGCTACGAAAGTTTAATCTAATTCAACAAAAATTGGATCGCATGATATCGACTGGATGGGTGTTTTGTATCCACGATGCCACTTTGAATGATATATCTGCATTAACGAATGCATTTAAACCTACGGACAATGTCATATGGTTTAGCATGGCTGAAGAAGACAATGGGATATCTCAACCTGGATGGCGAGTGTATTCCCAATACAAACTACGCGGTATCCTGTTATTTAAGGAACCGATCCCTTTCACTGAGGTCAGATCGATTCTATCCTACCGTGCTGTGTTCTTTAAACAAAAACATCATTTACGTGTAGTGACACAAACTATTGATGCTCTTCATGCGGATGTACCTAGACTTATTATGAATGCGGGGAATATTCCATTATGGACAGACCATCGAGACGACCCCGATATGTGAGTTTATTTTACATTTTGGATTTTGAGTTGTACAGAGAAACTTTATTCAGTATTGTACTAGATGACCTTGACACGGTCAAGGACATTCACGCCTGGATTCTGAATCCGCATACGTTTGAACTATTTAAACGGATGATTCATCAGGCGATGATCAATGCACATTTAGACTTGAAAGCTATCCATCGAGACGATTGGAATACATACGTGGTGAATAACAAGAAAGTGATTCAAACCATTCAAGAATGGAACAGTTTGATATTATGAAGCATACCATGTTAAGAAAAGCATTGATTTTTGCTTTTCGTATGAAAATACCTGAAGGTCATCATAATGTAGAATGGATTCGACAACGTTTGAGTACACCAGAACTGTTTGAAGAATTTAGACATGGACTTCATGTGATGAATTCATTTTATAAACAGACAGTGCCACTAGACTTTAGTGAAACGGATTGGATGAACCATGTAGTGAACAAGGACGAAGTCATCACTTTTCTGAGTGAATATGGACATTCAGAATGTGTGTTTGAATTTTCGGAGAAAATACTTCCACCACTTCATGACTTTTGTTGTCAGTGTTGTAACTGTGTGTCAGTGTAATGTTTAGTATGTTTAGTGATCACAAAAAAAGTTGACATGTCATCATGTAAAAAATATTGTTAATGTCACTGTTGTATATTTTAGTGATCATAAAAAGTTGTTGTTGTTGTTGTATGTAAAAAAAAGCCAATAAAATACTTTTGTTTCATTCACTTGATGTTAGTTGTGATTGTCACGTCATGGAGTCCAGTTTATTGTTTAAGCATCCTTGTAATATGTTTATCTCAGGTCCGAGTTGATCTGGTAAAACACAATTTGTCAAAAAGATGTTGACTTACAAATCGGATCTGTTTCAAGTGGTACCTGAGCGTATCGTATGGTGTTACAAAGAATGGCAAACAGCCTATGCTCAGTTACAAGAACAGGAACCCCACATTCAATTCTTACAGGGTATTCCTGAGGATGAGGAGGAGTTGGTGGAGGATACCTCCATTCCCCATTTAATTGTATTTGATGATATGCTTGGGGATAAAGATGAAGAGAAAATTAAATTATGGTTTACACGAAAAGGTCATCATCGTAATGCCAGTGTTATTTACATTACACAAAACATGTTTCAACAATCGAAAGCCAGTCGTACATTAAGTTTAAATGCACATTACATGATCTTATTTCAAAACACAAGAGATAAAGGACAAATCAAAGTATTGGCGAATCAAATTCAATTGCCACACTTGTTACCCGCGTATCAAGATGCGATTTCTACACCCCATGGGTATTTAGTGATTGATTTTCACCCTCAAACACCAGACACGTATCGGTTGAGAACCGATATTTTTCATCATTGGATCACTGGAGAGGAACGTGGTCCGACGGTGTATATATAAAGGAGATAGAACTTAGAGAGTCATCATAGTCATCATGGCAGACAGAATGAACACCATAGCTCAGTCGCTAGAACATTTGAGTCAGGAACGTGATCCTGCTCAACGGGAGCAGTTGTTACGATCAGGATTAAAAGAAATGGTCAAATGGTTTACGTTAGCTGCTAAAGTGATTTTGCAAAAGAAATTGCTGTTACCTAAACAAACACAAAACTTTATGCAAAAACATCAGCATGAACTAGAGCAGTTGGGTGATGATCAAGTGGATGTGGACACCAAACGTCAACTTATATTGAAACCAGGAGGGAGTGGATTTCTTGGAGGGGTCATGATACGAAGTTTACTTCGATGGAATGGTCAAAAGACCATTCGTAAATTTGGCCCTAAGAAAACGCCTGCAAAAAGAACGCCTAAACAAAGACCATTCGTAAATTTGGCCCTAAGAAAACGCCTGCAAAAAGAACGCCTAAAAAGAGAGCTCCTAAACAAAAACCAGCAAAGAAAACTCCTGCAAAGAAGAGAGCTCCTGCAAAAAGAGCTCCTGCAAAGAAACGTTCTCCTGCAAAAAGAGCTCCTAAAAAGAAAACACCAGCATTTACAGTTTCACCCACAATCGATGAACGTTTTATCACCCTTCGACGAGGTTCCCGTGGATCTTCCCGTGGATCTTCTTTATCTAGAAATGGATCTTCTTCTTTAAGTGGTTCACCACCCATAGGATCACCTCCTTTATCTAGAAATGGATCACCTTTATCTAGAAATGGGTCACCCCACAGTCCATCACCATTGAGAACTCAATCACTATCCAACTCTCCTATTTACACGGCAACACGATGGTCACCTCCTGCCACCAGTACTCCATTGACAACTCCAATGAAAACTCCCATGAGAACGCCAATGAGAACTCCTCCCAGGACACTAAGAAGCCGTTTGAGTTTGAGTTCTTCTTCTTCCACTAGTGGGTCAACCAGTACATGTTCGACCTGTGGATCAAGCAGTTTAAGTTCTTCTTCCACCAGTTTGAGTTCGTCTAGTGGGTCAAGATACAAATGTTCGACCTGTGGATCAAGCAGTTTAAGTTCTTCTTCTTTGAGCAGAAGCGGATCCAAAAGCAGATCTAGAAGCAGATCCAGAAGCAGATCCAAAAGTGGGTCAAACAGATCCAGAAGCAGATCCAGAAGCAGTAAAAGTTCTACTTCGTACATCAGTTCTTCATCACCAGATACCCCTGTGACTCGATTTTCACCCTTGAAATTATCGCAATTATCAAGACAGATGGTATTGAAACCTATCTTACAAGGACGTGTGAACTTAATGAGAACCCTACCGATGAGTTCAGCTTCTAAACAAGCCTTAGATGCTTTATATAAACAGTGATGTATGAAACAACAGCATCAGTTGATATCATGGCTCCAAAGCGTCCACTCCTACACAAGTACGGTCATCTGGTGTTGGGTTTAACTCAAGCCCCAGAGGGAATGAGAAGAAAGATGATACAAAAAGCACCTAAAGAAGTGATTCAATGCGTCTCCGAGTGTTGTCACAATGTTTTAAAAGGCAATGTTGCCTTAACCCCCACTCAAAAGCAAAGGTTGAAGTCCAAGCGTCAACATCTCCGTACCTTAGCGGATAAAAAAGTATCGATTCAAAAAAAGAAACGGGTGTTAAATCAAAAAGGAGGATTATTTCCATTATTGGCGCTCGCTCCAGTCATTGCTAAAGCTGTAGCGGCAGGGGCACTCAGTGGTGGAGTGGCTCAACTCGTGAAAAAAATATGAAGAAAATGGCTATTGTCCCGTTTAAAATGCTAGAAGAGATGAATCGATGGAAATCAGAACAGCGACCACGTTTACCTCCTCCCCCACAAGTCACACAGACCTCTGATTTACAGAAACAAATAGGGGAAGTTCTACAAAATGAATCCTTGTCCGAATCAGAAAAAGCACAACACTATGGACAAGTCTTACAAAAGTTTCAATTGTCACATCAAAAAGCGCGTGAACCCACCATGCCACCTCCAGCAGTTCCAGCTCAAGCAGCACCAGCACCAGCTCAACCACCAGCAGCTCAAGCAGCAGCTACCGATAGACTAACCCTAGCCGATAGGATTCTTGAAAGTGTTCCCCAAACCATGCGTCGAAAAACTCAACTCTTATTACACTTTCTTCAAAATCATCCTCATATGTCATGGAATGAACAAGGTGTTTTGGAATATGATGGAAAACCCATACAAGGATCCAACATTATAGATTTAGTCAATGATGTGATTCGTCAAAGAAAAGGGTCTAGCCCTAAAGGATGGGAACAGTTTTCTCGTGGATTAAGAGAAGTCAATGTACCCCAAGAAGTGGTAGGAAATAAACGGAGATGGTCCTGGATACAACAACCCGAGTCAGACTCTGAGGAAGATGAATTTTACGATAGTTTTGTCGATCCTTCTGCGTCTTTTACTTCTTCTCCTAGGAAGAAACCAGCGACTAAAAAACCTATAAAACAAGAAAAAATCAAACCAGAGCCTCAGTGGGAACCTTACTAGACTCTTACTACTACTACTTAGACCTCTATGGATCCTAAAGTAGATACCGTGTTACAGAAGATCTATTATGATCCCTTACATCCGGCTGCTTTTGGAGGGATACGCCGTCTCTATAAGACAGTGCGAGCTCATGGCATTACTTTGAATCAAGTGCGATCCTGGCTAAAAGGACAAAAGACGTATACCTTGCATAAACCTATCCGTCGGAAATTTTCAAGACGGAAAACCAAAGTGGGTGGTATCGATCATCAGTGGCAGGCGGATTTGGCGGACATGCAATCCTTAGTCAAACACAACACACCGTATCGATATCTGTTGTGTGTCATTGATGTATTTTCAAAATATGCTTGGGTCGTTCCACTCAAGGATAAAACGGGACTCACTTTGATTGAAGCGTTTCGCTCTATTCTGAAAACAAGACAACCTAAAGCGCTGCAGACAGACAAAGGCACTGAATTCAAGAATCAAAGATTTCAAGCGTTTTTAGAGAAAGAAGGTATTCACTATTTCACGACTGAAAATCCAGAAACCAAAGCCAGTGTAGTAGAACGTTTTCAACGTACTTTGAAATCCTACATGTGGAGATATTTTACCCATCATCACACACGACGATATATTGATGTATTACCTGATCTGGTGCAAGCCTATAATCATCGATTTCATCGAAGTATTCAAATGGCACCTGCATCCGTGAATGAACACAATGAATCTGAGGTGACCTTGACCTTGTATGGAAAAAAAGAAAAACAGAAACCACAACAAAATCTTCATGTGGGAGAGATTGTGCGCATCAATAAAACCAAACGTACCTTTGATAAAGGCTATCTACCAAACTGGACGACTGAAGTGTTTAGAGTGACCCATGTCAAAAGAACTTCACCTCCGACCGTCCAATTGACAGATTTAGATGGAGAACCTATTCTGGGTTCGTTTTATCTCTCTGAAATACAATCTATAAAAGACGATGGTATCTATGAAATTGAATCAGTGTTGGCTCGTCGTAAGAGAAAAGTAGACGGAAAAATAAGACAAGAAATTAAAGTGCACTGGAAAGGATACCCTTCGAAATTTGACAGTTGGATTCCTGAATCTCATCTTGTTTAAATACAGTATGTCTCAGTCTGACACAGCCAGTGTGGCCGTGAGTACCTCAGTGAGTACCTCAGAGAGTACCTCAGAGCAAGTCAGACCCATTGAGCCGAAGAACAAGGTCGCCTTTTTTGCCCAAATTGCGGTGGTGTTTATCATTATTAGCGTGTCACTCTTTAATTTGTGTTTTGAACGACCCGATCGTGAATTGTGGCTCCTGCTTTTAAGTAGTTCTCTGGGTTATATTCTACCGAATCCCTCTTTGAAATTCAATAAACCCAAACCAGCATGAGTTCGTTTTACATTACCCTGATGAGTGACAGTTCAATGGATCTGTTCCCAGACAATACCCAATGTTGTTTTCGTACCAAACTACTCAAACCCATCCATCTCAATAAACAAGACTGGGAAATTGGTTTAGTAGAAATGATTGTACCTAGTCAAGTCATTAATATCACGGAGGAAGAGCGACATTTTTCCATTGTCACACGGGATCCTATCCTGGCCAAAACGTTTGAGGCTTTTCCCCATTACTGTCTTTTCCCCAATGATGAAAAAGGAATACGTCTTTGTATTCCGGTAGGAACTTATGTTACACCACAACATCTGATAGAGACCCTGGACAAAGTCATTAAAGATTATCTAGGTCAACTGTTTAGAGAGAAAAACCTCCGTTTTACTGTAGGTTTCTCGGGAACAAGTAAACGTATTAAGATGGATAGTTCAAAGAACTTAGGCATTCAGTTTCATCCTAGTATGTTTATGAAAATGGGTGGGTCTCCTCATAATGCTCCTACCATTTATTTAGCCGAGAATCCAGATCCATTTCCTCACGGGGTAGACTTGAACATGGGTCATAATCATTTGTTTGTCTATTCTGACCTGGCGGCTTATACCTATTTGGGAAACATTGAAGCTCCCATTTTACGTGTGGCTCCTTTTGACCCGAGAACCAAAGCAGGGACTAATCCACATATTCATTTCGAGTTCTTGAATGTACACTACGTGCCACTGGCTAAAGCCCACTTTGACACCATCGCTATCCATATAAGGGGTGACACAGGGCAACCCATTCAGTTTATTCATGGGAAGTCTATGGTGAAGCTACATCTACGCCAACGACAATGATGCCTATATACCAAGGTCAACCTCGTCAGTATGGACAGGGGCTTGGATCTATGTTTAAGAAAGCCATGAAACGTATCATGCCTTTACTGAATCCTTTGGTTCGATCTGGAGTTCGAACCTTGAAAAAAGAAGGACTCCAGCAAGGAAAAGCGGCCATGCAAGAGATCATGTCAGGATCCAACCCTAAAAAAGCGATACGAAAAAGAGGTGCTAACGTATTGAAAAATGTAACCGCATCCCTGTTACGTGAAGTCACCAAAAAACCTAAGAAAAGTATAAAGGCCAAACCCATCAAGAAAAAACCTCATTCGAAACTTCATCGTCGTCGAGTGAAGCAGGCCAGACCACTTGATATTTTCGATTAAAAGAAAAGAAAAGAAAAGAAAAAGAAAAAAACAATCATGATGCAACACGGTTCTTGTGAATGTAGTAAGACAGAATTGGACGTGTCTGTCGTTCCCCCTACGATGACTGCCATGCAGGAGGGACAATGGACTGAGCATTATCCCATTTCTGCCCTGGATAATAATGCTCCTATTGAATTCGTGATTCCTGCACAAGTAGAAAAATGGACAGATCTGAATCAGTCTTATCTGTATATGAAAATCAAAATTATACAGGCGGATAATTCCGACTTGGCGAATGACAGTGAAATTGCTACCGTCAATAACTTTTTTCACAGTATGTTCAGTAGCATCGATGTGTATCTGAACAATAAACTGATCACCAGCAATGCGGACACGTATGCCTATCGTGCTTACCTAGGAAATTTACTCTCCTTCAATCCAAGTTGTAAAAGCACTCAGCTTCAAGCATTAGAATTATGGGCCGCAGATACCCCTGGTCAGATGAATACCAAAGTCCATGATGGAGATAACAAGGGTTATGTGGAAAGGCGAAATCGTGTCCATCAAAGTCGTGTAGTGGAACTATGTGGTCGACTTCATTTGGATCTGGTGATGCAAGATAAATATTTACCTAATGGGATAGAAATACGTCTAAGACTGAACAAAGCATCACCCAATTTCTGTCTCATGGCTGCTGCACCTGCAAAAATCAAGTTTATGGAAGCAGGTTTCAATGTGAGAACCGTGGATTTACTCCCTGTGGTGGCCAATCAACTCAATCAACACATTGCTCAACATAACATGAAAATTCCCATCCGACGGACTGAGGTGAAAACCTTTACTATTCCTAACGGTCAACGTTCCAAGATTGAAGATCATTTATTTCAAGGTCAATTACCAAAACGACTGATCATTGGTATGGTGAGAAACGGAGATATGAATGGGGATATAGGGACCAATCCTTTTGATTTCCGTCATTTTGATCTCAATCATCTGGAGGTCAGTATTGATGGAAAAAGTATTCATAACAAACCGTTTCAACCCAATTTCGAAACGGGAGAATGTCTACGGTCCTACATGTCACTCTATCAAGCCACAGGAGCTCTTGGACTTAATCGTTCCTTTGGATTGAGTTTGAATGATTATCAACACGGTTACACACTCTGGGGACTGGATTTGACAGCCGATCAAGGTTGCGAGGAAGGTCAACTCCATCCTATAAAAACGGGGAATCTGAGATTGGAATTTCACTTTGCCAGAGCGCTAGGACAAGCTATTAACGTGATTGTGTATGCGGAATACGATAATCAGATTGAAATCAACCAGTTTAGAGAAGTACTTTTAGATTATTGATCAATGGAAAAAATGGAACACAAACAAAACTTTAAAATGCAATGGTTGAATCTAGAAAAAATGGACATAGATAACATGGAACCAGGACAAGACTTTGAAATGCAATTATTGGCGTATCCTTGTGATACAAGTGAACGAACGGAATCCTTGCGAGAGGGATTGAACCACCATGTGACAGAAGCACTTCAAACGTTGATTTATGATCAAGTGCATAAAGACTGTTACGGTTGTCAAGTGGATCATCCTAGTCAAGTACAACATGTCCTGTGCTTATTCACGAACACATCAGAGTGGACAGAACTGTACATTCAAAAGCGATTCAAGATTTGGATGTGTTCAAGGTCATGGAAAAGTGGTATCCTGAACTCGTGACCTTGACCGATAGTGAAAAAGGAGATGCCTGTCGATTATGGATTCAGTTTAAAAACGAACTCTATCAGAATCAGTCAGAACTGAACGATTCCTGGATAAGTGTATGGGCAGAACGTGTGAATAGACATTGGCATTATGGAGACGAATGAACTTCAATACATCTTAGATCATTCACCGATGTTATCGACATTGCATGCTCGTGTTTGTGCAAAAGATCAGTTACCTTCGGAGAATCCTCATCATATAAAGGCTTATATTGTGAATACACACAATGCGAATCAACCAGGAGAACACTGGGTGGCTATTTACATCAAAGACCATACCATCGTGTACTTTGATTCTTATGGACTACCACCCTTTGAGGAGATTCTCTCTTTTGTGAAAAAACATTCAAAAACGTATCAGTGGAATGCATTGTGTATACAAGGGAATGTTTTACCTGTGTGTGGTGTGTATTGTATATTCGTTCTGGACTTTATTTCTCGTGGATGTGACCTGAACCAGATCCTTCTGACTCGATTCAAAGTGCTAGAGGATAGACCAGGAGATAACGATACGTATGTGACCCGTTGGTTTGAACAATATTATGGCACTTATTATAGACAAGCTCAGTATGTGAACAAATGTGGACAAAAGTGTTTTGGACGACACAATGATAGAATAGGAGGTGAAAGACATTTGCAATATAGAATCATGAATACAAACATGATGTATTATTCACTTTAATTTGTGTGATTACTTTCATCTTGTTCTGTTTAAAAATATGTACAAAAAAGTCCTAACAAAATTTAATTGTTCTATGTTGTTCTAACAAGAAAATATGTACAAAAAAATGTTCTGTTTAAAAAATATGTACAAAACATGTTGTTCTACCAAAAAAAAATGTACAAAAAAATGCTGTTTTGTTTAAAATGCTTGATTTACAAAAACATATGGTTCATTATTGTTCTATGTTTAAAACATGTGGTTCGTGTTGAATAAAAATATAAAAAAATAATACCACCTGTTTGTTTTACTTTGTTGTTATTAGGAGTTAAGAAACACAAAACAAACACAAAAACACACCAAAAACTAGCGACTAAAAATATGGACGTGACGTCATTTAACATGTTCTCACACAGGTTCGCGCTTGCCGTATAAAAATCCAATGCATTGCGTCACGTCATTTCATTTCCTTCTAAGCGCTCAAGATGAATGCATTGTTGAATCAGCTAGAAACGGCTAGACAATTGACGGCACGACAGGCTAGGGTATGGCGGAACATCCGTCAACTGGCGGCTAATGTGGTTAACAAGAGAAAACAAGAAGAACGGGCTATTGGTGAGTCCATGAATTGTATTGAAGTAGATCGCTATCATCAACGTGATGAAATGATTCGAATGAGACAACATTTTCTGAATCTTGAGAAACGAAACCAGAGACCCGCCAGGACAGCTAGTCCTCGGCGGCAGCGGCGGCGTGAGCAACAGGCTGCTAGAGATCGGGCTCTGAATAGACTCAGAGAGCGAGAAAGTAGACAACAGGCTATGGATGATATCGAGGCGAAGGAGCAGGCCGATAGGGAACGGGCGTTTGCCGAGTACGAGTCAGAACAGAGGCAGAAAGAACAAGCTGTCTGGGAACAAGCAGCTAGGGAGCAGGCTGAACTTCAGTCTGAGATCAGACAGCAAAGACAAGGGCTGGAAGCGTATTATCAGCAGAAAGAAGAAGAAGAAGACCATTGGCAATTGATTACCACTGCCGAGAGAGAGTACTTTCAACCCTCTGTTCCAGAACAAGAATGGTACTGCGGGGACCCGACCTGCCGAGACTGTTATCCTCAACAAGAATGGTACTGCGGGGACCCAACTTGTCAAGACTGTTACTCTGACAAGCGTAAGGTCTACGTCAAACAGGAGCCTGCTGCTAACTAGTACTACTACAAAAAATACCAACGGTCCTTTTTAGGACCAAACTGGTCTAATGACCAAAACCAACGGCCCTTTTCAGGGCCACCATGTCATTTCGAAATTGACTTGGGTCAAATTGTCTTGTGTTTCTTTTTTTGTGTGTCGAAAATTAAAAATAACAAATTGAAAATAAGTCCTGCACACACATTCTTTATTTTGTTGAAAATTCAAATCCAAAAAACACAATTCAAATTCAAAAAATGGTGCCCAAAAAACACAAAATGGGTACCCCCACCTATCCAAAATGGGTGCCAGAAGAAAACAAAACATTGGCCCAAATTTCACAATTTCACCTCTTTTTTCAACAAATTCTGGCACCATTTTCCGAAAATTTGGTGCCAGGGTACCTCCCATAGTGAGGGAAATGTGGTGCCAGAAGTCAAAAAAATGAAAAATCGCGGTGCCAGGGTACCTCCCTTCACTACTTACGTGAATCAAAAATAAAATATTTGAATGTGGTCGGTATCAATATATTACGTTTGAGAAATTTATCCATGTAGAATTTCACAAGGCGATGTGATGAGTAGATTAACCAAGTTAATAACTTACACATAAATATTAATAATTTTGGAACGAAAATTAATTTATTTGTTACAATTTCGAGCAAAATTAAATTTGATAAAGCTTACCGTTTTTTCAGGATTCAAGGCGTTTTTTAAACAACGAAAACGATGGGGTCCATCAACAATGGCTAATATTCTTGATCTCTTATTGGACACAAGGATAGTAACAAAAAACAACATCAGTATTTCCAAACTGTACATGGTCTATCAGTTCTTCTTGTTCGTTACGTCAGTTTTGACCCCTGGAACTATATTTCTTATGATTCTCGGTGCAACGAAATTGGCTTATCCAACAATAAATTTGACCTTTCTTTTAGTTGCAAACCTTGTTCCTGTAGTACTATTTGTACTAGCATGCTTGTTCGGAAAATCAGAATTTCAGGTATGTTTATTCTCACCTTACGTTAATTATTCATGTATTTATCATCAAAACCTGTCGTAGAAAATCTATCTGCTTCTTCAATGCTTTTGGTGAAGATGTTTTGGCTTTCGAACGGAGTTATGTATGATAATGACTCTCACAATGATCATTATTCTGTTATAATACATATAACTCTCAGTTTTTGGTACCATTCCTCTTTAATATTAGTAATATTTTTGCGTAATTATTTTGATTCATTTAATCTCAAAACTGTTTTATATATGAAGCTGAAGTTCGCTGCCGTCCTCTCAGTGATGTACAGTCTAATTATGATGATCGTACTCGTGGGCCTGCTTCAACAGGGTCTAGATAAGGGAATATGTTCTGTAACGATACAATTCACTATTTTCGTTGGTGGAGTTTTTCTAACTACTGCATTGTTACATCCTAAGGTTGGTACTGTGGAAATTTGACTTTAGATATTCAGTGTAATATCATGTGTTTCACATAGTGATTCCCCAGTCAGGCGTTAGAATGTTATACCTTACGGTTGTACCGGAGGGATATTCAAGTACACTGGTTATATATTTACGGTAAAACAAAAGACGAATCCATTTAAAATCATTGACGAAAACAAAACAAATAGATTGCACAGACCGTTCCATGGCGGTAACTCTCTGGGGCTTGCTTTTTGTCACCCATTATTTGTATGTCCCTGCGTATTAGCTGGGTTTTGAGTTGGTAGGTTTGGGAAGATAGAATTTTGTATGTGTTTCTCTGTCTATCTATACTATGTATTATGTGCAACGTCAAGTATAAGCGCATGTAATCTTTGGTAGTTTTGATGTTCAAATGAATAACACTCAAGATATAGTTGTTCCTGTATATTGGTTGTATAATTAATCCAGGCATAAACAAAATTTTGACATGCAAATATCCAAGAGTCTGTCCCTTTTTGACATAAACTGTAAACTTTTCACTTTTTACCTAGGAAGGCACGTGTGTGATATTTGGCTTACTGTACTTTTTGGTCACCCCCTCAATGCAGATGCTTCTTATCATTTATTCAATAGCAAATCTCAACAACGTCTCTTGGGGAACACGCGAATCTCCAAATCGAAGTCAGCATTCTGAAGGTACGTCAGATAATGGCAAACGAATACATGTTCACAGTATAAATAAATATTTCTTTCAATCCAGATTAAGTTTATCAGTTATTTGTAATCTCGCATTACGAGCAATAATTTGTAAACAATTATACTATTTCTGTAAAAATATTATACATGTAGTGTTAACATTTTCAGGTACCTTGGCTTCAGTGTTAGGATTTTTTAGGTAAGGTTGTTTCCATTAGATTTACTATATGACATTTTGCACAGAGTGACCCAAAATAGATGTCCCACAAATGACGAAAAATAGTATAATCTATAGAAATGAAATGTATCATGTCATATAAATCAGTTTAAAGCAGACAGGCTGTAACATGATTTTCTAAAGTCCATATGGAGATCACCATTTTGGCGACAATTATCAACAATGCTGTATGTATAGTACAATATGTAAAGCAATCAATAATCTTTTGGATTGCTACAAATGCAGACCGGTTTATCCAACATTTCCTTAATATTATGATTGTCGTCTGCCTCATATAGACTATAAGCCCATGTTTTATCCTTTTTTAATGGTTATGTATTTTGAATGGGTTTCGGTTGAGGATTTGGGGCAGAGTCGTGTTTTGGGGACAATAGGATGTTTTGCATACATATATGTGTTTATTCAGTGAATCTTTTTCTAATTCATATATTTTCAATCGTAAGTAGGGGCACATGGGACGTTAAAATAACAAAAAACATATTACAATCTCCTGCAAATGCATGCATATCGCTAAAGTCTGGAATTAGAGACTTTCGATCAAGGGTAAATCATTTTTATTTATGTACAAATAAGGTATTAGTATTACTGTAGGTAAACAAGGCAAGCCCCTGTTCAACTCGAGCATTACATTTTCACATAACTCACATAACTGAAAAGAAACACTTTTGCATTTCGGGAGCTCAATTCTTCTATCTTCTTTTGGCAATTTTATATTCATTATGTTACATTAAAGGCGTTGCTTTAAGTCTGAAAAGGAACCTACACCTACCACTGAGGAAACACAAAATAGAAATGAACCACATCAGATTCTCTACCAAAGAGAAACATCTTCCATTACCCGAGTCAAATGCGCATATGGTAATTTAGCTGCAATTTTATTTTTCATTTTCCTTGAAAATGCTTTGTTTGACTTACATTATATGTACTGCTTCTATGTGAACTAACTAATACAGTGCAACCTCTCCAAAGCGGCCCTCTTTTGAGTGACAACCTCGCTTCAACAACAGCATGCTTTTCCCCACTGTATGATTTAACTATTTAGTTAACCTCTCTAGACCGGCAACCTCTCAACAACGGCATAATTTTGCGTCTCCCAATGGGTGTTGCTTTGGAGAGGTTGAATTGTAATCTATCCAGGGCTTCATAAATTAAATGGAATCTAGTAGTGGGAGTACGTAATTGTATTAGAATGAAAAGTTTGCATTCTAAGATGGGAGTTAATGTTCTGAAATATTTTTTGAGTCCATCAGATTTAAGTTCTCTTTGATACAATAAGACTGATCATGGGACAGCAGCTTCAAGTCGCACGCGTATTTCATTCTGTGTATAATTCATTGTCGTCGCCTCTTACCTTTGTTCAATTGTTTTATCAGTCAGTTACGTCAGGATGAAATCTTTTGAACTGGTTCATAATGGAAACCACGTAAACAGTTTGGTTCATGATCTCAACAACACACTTTCTATGCTGATCTTTGACTCAAGAAAATTTCTATAAGGGTTCTTCAGAAAAATATGAAAATGGCTGTCTTTAAAATCCAATTAAAATATACGAAGGAAATAGCTCTTATTGGCAATTAAGTTCTGTAAACACTGTGTAGATTGTAATTTTAAATGTCTTATATTATAAAAGTAAATTTCATTGTAGATCCATCAAACGATGTTGAAAGTGACCGCCCAAAAAACCTAATTGATGTTGAAGTAAAATTCTGGAATGAATTAATACAAGAGTACCTTCAACCTGGTGAAACTGTTGATCCTGCAAATGAACAGAGAGCAAAGAAAGATCTTGGAAACTTGAGGTAGATAAAAAAAATTATTTCAATATTAATTTTCGTTTCTAAAGACACAATTGAATTGCAGATAAGCCTTTTCATTCTAAGATGGCGACATATATTCTTGAAGTTTGTTCTCTACTTATTTTCTAGTATACATATTTGAGGTTTATTCCTTGTTAAATTATGCCAAATCGTTCAAAGATCATACGGATGCATAAGTACAAACTCGAATGCATCAAAACAGCAAACTTCAACATTTTTCATACGTAAGAGCTCGACGCTTAGTGTTTGCAAACGGTATTTAGCCAAAATGCTTTGCCATAACAAATCGTTACAATCGTTTTAGAAATAAAATGACGTTGGCGTTCTTGCTAAGCAACGCCATCTTCGTGACAGTCGTGTTCTATCTTCAAAAGATGAATGAAGACGCAGGCAGAAATTTCTCCATACAGTTGCCATGCGGTGAAGGTGAAGACGTTGAACCAATAGGAATTGCTTTCACATTTGTCTTTGGAATCATGCTGGTACTATTCTGAAATAATTATTCTTACTTCAAGAAAGCCTCCAGTTTATTGGCTTACCACTAAGGCATGTTTGTAATTATCATGACATTGTTGTACTTGAAAACATAAAGCTTACTTACATACGCAGGACGAAGTTTCTTATTAGTTAATGTACATTGTACGTGTCATTGTGATACAATTGTGTCACAAGGATTATGTCAGAGGTTTTCAGAAAGAAAACACCATCATATTATAATTGTATTGTATCGTGTTCTTTTATTAATAATCGTACAGATACATGTACATTTATCTTGTCAGAAACATTCTTGCCACCAACGTCAAATATTATTATGCAACAGGTGACTTATTTTAGTACAATAGTGATAGAAATGTCCCCGAGGAATTTGGTTATTCTATTCTCTTCATAAAATTTAACTGCTACTTTCGGTTTGAAAACCCACCCAAATCGAATTTTTCGGATTCTTTCTCAGAAAAGAAGAGTCTGTTGGGTGCACAGTTAAGCCACCGACAATCGGTATGATAACTAATGCAACTTTTGAGCATTAACTGTTTAGTTACTCTGTTTCAGTTCATTCAGTATATTTGCATGCTGTCTCATAGATGGACGACATTCCTGGTTATAATGGCAAATACAAGTATACGTAAAAAAGGAAACTGGAAAGTAGTTGAAGATGAAATTGATACAGCATTGGTACAAATATTGTTCTTTCACGATTTTATAAGCGTAATAATAGTATCTTTCCGAATGCTTATTATTCTCCCGCCGAAAGGCAAGGGGATATGGTAATGGTCTCCGTCCGTCCGTCAGTGCGGAATATTTGTCTGGAGTAGTAACTTTCCTTGAAGGGCAACGAGTTGAAGTAACGGGTACAAGAATAAAGTCTCTACCTTGTCTATTGTTTGAAATTTAAAAATATATTGAAGCAGCGTGTAAATGGATCAGCTGTGGTATCAAAGGGGCGCAGTAAAATTTGAGTTTTAAACAATTTTGTCACCATTTGCCTTTTAGATGTACTACGACTTATCTTAATTTAAAAATAAGGGTCATTTAAGAAATAAAAAAAAATATTTTTGCCATTCTTTCATTAATTTGCTTTGTCTATTTCTGAAACTTTGACCAAACGATTTCACAGTAAATTGATGAACACGCAATGCATAAAACACACATAATATTAAATTTGAAATATGGTTGAGGTCACTGTTCTTTGTTCTTAGCGAGAAGCAAGTGTAACCGAGAGCAATAATTTAGAGAAAGACACAATGGACTTTATTGAAAGGGAAAAGACAAGATTTGAAGAAGAAGAAGAAGTGTTAGTAGTTTAGATGCTTTTCTTATTACATAAAAATCCCAATACCTTTGTTTGCAGTTAACCCTTATTTAGCGAACTTTATTTGGGCAATCTCATCAATCAACTACAAACTTTCCAACCGGTTTTCAACAAGTTCTCTCTGTTTCATCTTGATAAAAATAAACTAAAAATTAAGGCCGATCTTCTTCCAAGACTCGTTTTGACATCGAGGTTCCGCTAAGCTTCCCGTTTATGAATTGTTTTGTAATGCTTGGCATTCGATCATTCAGATTAATAATCAATAACATTAATAACACCCAGTACTTAGTAGTGCCTTCAAACAGTATGTCCCAATGAAAGACTAAAATCATACGTGAACGATAAACGACGGATTGTATTGTTTCCTTTCAATTTGTGAAGTTGTTAGAATGACGTAAGGTACTTGCAGTAAATTCATTTAGTACCTCACCATAAAGACAACGACAAAAGAGCGATCATATAATTCAAAACGTTTTTTATATTCCCATTAAATGCTAACTGGATAATAAGACCCATCAAAATCAATTTGATTTTTGGTCTTAATATGAAGAGGTTACTCTGTCACTTCATTGGGATGATTTAGTTCATTGACGGTGGTCGTTCAATGCTTTTGTATACATTCTTAGATATCAGAAGCAAGCAGACAAACCGTCAGTACAGAGAATTGCTTCAAAAGGTGAAAAATACACTAGACCAAAGACTGGTACACAACGAATTATGGAAAAAATGAAGAAAAACAGCGATCAAAAAAGGCTGATTTCTTCAAACACAAAGTACGTAACAATTTGCTTAGATCATCAATGTAACCAAACTGAAAATAGTAAAACATTTTCATAAAGGGAATTTCAGAGTCTAGTTAACAAGAACCTTTGACACAGATGTGTGTGCTTGAAATAAGAGATAGAATAAACATGATGTCAGGTATTTGTGACATATGCTTGATTCATCAGACATCAGCAAAAATTACTTTACTCTAAAAATATTCACTCGATAGCACTTGTGGAGTACCAGTACCTGGACATTATCATCTTATGGTTGCTGGGAAACTTGATAAGAAAAGTATTCCCTGAAAATAAAACAACAAAAAACATTCAAAATACCTTCCTCTTCATTTGATCTCAGTGACAAATTGAGTATTCGGGGGAAATGGGAACGGCTCATTAAGCAAGTCTCTGAAATATTTTTCTTCCTCAAGCCAATTTTTTTTTAAAAAAAAATCATTTATTCTTACAGAGTGTGTAAGACATTTGGTATTGAGAAAAAACCAAGGAGATCAGCAAGATAGATGAATGGCTATAAAGTCAACCGATAAAGAACAATGATATCAATATCTGGAAGGATGGAATAAATCATGAATTTTATGTTGCTTTAGATTGCTGTGAAACGTGTTTCTTATTAACATCCGATTTATCATGTTAGCTTATACTTCCTTCACTCGGGAACCAGCACAACATGTTCTGTACCGAGGTCTGATCCATTATGCTCTCCCATATAACTAATATATGCACTCATATAAAGGTAGTCAAGTTGATATGTCTGACAAATGAAACAAATCTGTATTACATTTCCACACTAGCAAGTAACTGAAATCAAAAAGCTTATCTCATTTCGGTTTAAGCGTTAAATCTACAGACCTCGTTTTAGTGAGCTTGTTCCATGGGTGTGGCACATTTAATCTATAATAATTTTGTTGAAGTCATCGTGTCTAAAGTGATTCATCGTCCACTGCAGATCATTCATGCGGAGAAGTTTACATTACAAATAACCAATAAGATTAATACTGTTGTAGAATCGATGAAAACTGGTTATATTCGTAAAACCCCTCTGTACTCTATGCCCACTGAGGCAGTTGAAAGTTGAAAGGTTACACGAGAACAAACATAATTAGAATCCAATAAAAATCACACGTTCTGTCATACTGGAGTTTGAAAATGTTTCTCAGTCAGATCAACTCTACCAGGACTTCCGCTATTATTTATCTTTGTTTTATGGCTATTGACGATAAATAAAGGATGAACTAACAAAAGAATATGTGATAAACACTAGTTTATTATTATTATAAATACAATTCGTGAACGTAATTTCAATTCAAACAATGTGAGATACAATGATGCATAAATGAATGAATATCAATAAAACTTAGTTCATCATCAAAAAATTATCATTACACAAAATCGCAATGTCATGGGGCGTATTAAAATGACCCCAGATTCAGCTAACCTTGCTGCCCCCTTTTCTGCCAACCCTAGACTTTTTCGGTATTGGTAATATTTTTTCTTTTGGGTATTTTTATTGTCATATTATACATCCGACATAAAAATATATTAGCGGAAAACGGGTATTTATTTGTCTTTCCCAAAGTAACATATACACTCATAAATAATTATAGTTACTCGATCTGTTTAAATGACATTAATTGACCCTAAACGAAGTTAAACAAAAAGGAAGGAAATAACCATTCTGTAAACAAGCAATTGTCATAAGCGGGCAAATTGGAAGAAATAAGGATGATATGAAGGGTTTAAATACAAACAAATAATAAATACAAAAAGCAAATACAATACTGGCCATGATATTACGAAACAAAAACAATGTAAAATATACATCAGTATTTTGACTCAAATTTCAGAGGTAGTCCGTCATCTGGGGCTGGCACCGGGAAATTTATAAAACTAGTTCTATCACTTTCCAAACTCCATTTACAGCCACGAACCAGCTCAAAGGCAAATGATTTCAAGATCATCTTTGCTAAGTCCTTTCCAACACAGACGCGCCTGCCTCCCCCGAATGGTATGTAGTGAAACCGGCTGCTTATTGGAGACACGTCTTCCCAACGGTCCGGATTGAATTTGTCTGTATTGCCAAAGTATACCGATGTTTCTTGAGTATCCCGAATAGCATATGCTACAGTCCAACCTTCTGGAATTTGATATCCCTGTAAATATAATTATACTCTGAATTCAAAGTTGTATTATCAGTAATGTAGCGAATTGATACGACTTTCACGTGACTTAATTGACTAGTGTTTTGGGGTTACCAACCAGCACGTTCATATTCCTTTGCCTTGTAGAGCAGAACGTTAAAATCAGAGAAGGGAGACACATTACAAAATTACATTTGCCGTCAAATAAATTGTAGTGTCCAGACGATAACTATCAAAGAAATAATGATAATTGGGCAATTAAACTTTTAAGGTATTACATTTTGAGTAGTTTTGAGCGGATACTTCAGAAAAGTACTTTATTATGGATGTAATAAGTGAAAAGTTAAAGTTCCGTCTGGACTAAGGAAATGCAGGGAACAAATCAATACTTCGTAATAATTACAGTAAATTCCTAAATGGCGAACACCTCAATATTACGACCACCTTGTTGTAACGACCACTTACATCGGACCCGCTTCCAATAATTCCCAATAACGCAACTTGATAATGGGACCACCTCATTATTACGACCGATTTTTCGGGGCCCGAAAGTGGTCTCTCTATCGAGATTTTACTGTATCTTGCGCCTTTTGACAACTACAAAAACTTACAATAAAAGCTCGATAAAGATATATATTGTAGATATATATACTAGTATTGGCAGGTGACTTTTATTCGAAAGTCAGTTTGTTCTAAAGTAACGGTGTTACGAAGAATGTCCTTTCTTCACAGGATGGTCTTTATTCGGAGGTGACCGCAAACATAGATGGTAACCTGTGAATAAAGGCTATTCTTTGAAACACCGTCACCGATTATTTACAACAAACTGACCCCCGAATAAAGGCCATCTGCCAATAAATGCCACATTTTGTCCTTCCCAAAGGTGACCTTTGTTCACAGGTTTGACTGTACTGAGTAACAGAACAGTTTTCGTTCTTCAGGTTACAGATTTTTTTCTGGTACTTACATTAATTTCAAATGTTTTCAACGCTTTTCTAAACCCGCCGCCGATAGGTGGGCTTATCCTAAGAACTTCTTTCACTACGTTGTTTAAATAATTCATCTGATTCAGGTTCTGATAATCAACTAGATCGTTGTCCAACAAACCGAATGCTTCAAACTCATCGTGCAATTTTTGAACAATATCAGGGTTTTTCGCCAAATGAAAAACGAGCGAGCAGGTAGCACTTGTCGTGGTTTCGTGTCCGGCGAACAAAAGTTCTAGACAAAGATTTTTCACATCGTTTACGGATAAATTTTCAGATCCACGTGCATTTAAAACAGCACTAAGGACGTCGTGTCCAACATTGTAGTCGTCTCTTGACTCAATAATATCATCTATCTTCATTAACAACTTTTCACGCGCTCTGAGTGCCTGAAATTGATATGACGTATTACAATATCATAATCACACTGCGCCGTTTTCCGTAATTCCGTAGATTGCACTAAGATTTGTGATTTTGGTGATTTTTATCTGTTGGTTACGGAACCCTATAACTTCCAAATTAAATTTCACTAGTACCACGCGATAATTATCGCGTCATTTAGAAATAAGAGGCACTTATACCGGCCCTAACCATTACCCATCAGACGATAATTATAGCCTTTAAAACGACCATTATCGCGTGGTACTAGCGAAACTTAATGTGGACACTGGATTCTCTAATTGAACTATGTAAAGTCATGTTTCCTGCTCTTTCTACATGTACATGTAGTTACTTATTGAACGACAGATAGAAAACTGTTGATTGTTGTATGAGCAGCCGTATATGAGACAAATAACGAATGAGATTATGAACTAAAATACAGATCGAAGGGTAATCCTTCTTGCAGACTCTCGATAGAATGATAGGTATAAATGCGCAATGATTACACAGCGATATTAATAAAAATGCGATACGTATTGTAACGAAATTCCTTACCTTATCAAAACCAAGACCTTTAATGCGTATTGGGATGCAGAATATATTTGCCGTAAACACTTCAAATACGTCTGCTAATTCTTTACATTCAATGTCACTTCCATGGAAGCCCAAGAGCAGCCGACAAGCAAGGTCAAAGTTCATTATCTTCAACGCATGATGTCCCATAATCCTTTTCCTTGAGCACCAATCCATGATGTATTTCCGGGTGACATCTTGAATTACCGGAAGATATCGGGACATGGCATCGAAGGAGAATGCTTTTGTTACAGCCTTTTTTCTGATATGATGGCAATAACCAGTTGTCTGAGACAAACTTCCTTCGCCGAGAAGCATATATGTACTAGCCGGCCATTTCGCCTGCACAATAGTATTTTCACCTCGAAGTATTTGTTTGACATTTTCGGGACCAACAATTCTGATTGTGGGCGCCCCAAGAAGATGTGTCTTGTATATATCGCCGTACGTTTTCCGCTTTTTAGAAAAATAGGATTGTCCCTAAAACACAAACAAGAAGACGGGATATAATAATATAACTTGGACTTTGAACGCTCACATCTTTGTTTACAATTTGCTAAGGCTAAAATAATATTGAGGGTTACTTGACCAAACATTTAGGGTAAGTAGGTTGCGCCGAACAAAAGCGTCTGTCGGGTACCCGACTATTTTTTCTTAGCTAAAGAATCTGTTGAACATCGGGGTAAAGATTTTATGTCAGCGCAACTGAATGAGCTTAATGAAGTTAAGGAAAAAACGCATAGTTTCTACAAACATCATCATAGAAATTAGGGCCGGCATAATTTTTGTTTCAAATACATATTCTGAGTTTGACGGTATAGTTTATATAAAAATGGAAATATCGGCAAGTAAATCTGTACGGTCGACTGAAAGGATCGGTCGGGTTAGCGAAAACCAGGAACTTTTCACCCCAAGTCATAGATGGTAAAAGGGCATATCACAATTTGTCCATGCCTTATTTAAACGGGAATTAGTATTTCAAAGAAGCATTTCTTATTTTTCACGATAGTGTAAATTGGTTAAACCGACAAAACTTCCTCAAGCAGGAAAACAAGTCATTTAAATAAATATCTACAGTATAACCTAAGATAACAACTACTTATAAACAAAGGCCTCTAAATGCGCATTGGTTATATATTTATTGATATAATACGCCAAGTTAATCTCAGAATAAAGCTCAACTACGTTTACTAATTCTCTCACATTGCAAGTCATTTGGCTGTAAATTAAATCATGAGGTATCAATCAAATAGATTTTAAATAGTTGTCAAGAATACTTCAAAGCAGGGCATGTTCCGAACAAAAACTTACCCAAATGAGAATATGTAAAGTCTCGCCAACAAACGGCAGACCGTATCCACCCGGGGGAAGAGGCGACTTGCACCGATTGTCACGTGTCATTGTAACAAACTGGTTCCACAAGCAGCAACATATATACAGGATGAATCCGGGCACCATAACATGATGAAATATCACCGAGAATAAGAGCACACTTCTGTAGATGTATAAACCACTGCAAAAAAGGAATATTTCACAAATTTATTACAACGTTTTTACGTGCAAAACGTGGATGGTAACAAGAGAATGGCCGTCGGTCAAAATGAACGATTCAAGTGCTAATTCTACCAGTTAGAGATTATAAAATCTCCTAAGATGACAACGAAAGTGTTTATGTCAACATGTATGCAATATTTAGAAAGTAAGACACCAGTGCTCGATGTTAGACTTAATTGTTGTTATTTGGTCCCATAAACAAGTTCTCAACTCTGATAAATGTGAAAGAGAATGGACAAACAATCATTATAGGATATCAACAGGGCCATTAGTAATGCAATTCTTATTTTTTGGTTTATAGGAGTTCAACATTTTGTCCAAATAATATTGAAATACATGCTTAATAGACTTCTCATGATACGACATCGCGTGTCAACGTTTAAGGAAAAAAAGAAAACAGCGGAAAGGCGTCTCCGCGGTCGAGTAGTTGTGGTCTCTGACTAATCACTAACCCCTCACAGCTGGGTCTTCCTCCGCCATTTAATTCGGAAAAAAGCCAAATGGCCCTGGTTGTTGCATCGTTAAACTCCAGTGAACACAAAAGAAAAAAAGACAAAGGGAAATAATATTCGTGTCTTTAGTATTTAAGATCAATTAAGTGTGTTCTCGCGTTACATTAAATCTTCATCAAATTCCTTAAAATTTCTGACGGTGATTTCATTAGAATTGGCCTTGATTACAAACGTTTTTCGAAAAAATAGTAATTTGTATGCCCGTTTCATAGGCATAATTTAAACGCTTATAGACACGTGTAGAATCAGTAAGACAAACATTTTTATTCACAAACAAGGCGCAGCAAGACTTTTATGAGTATAATTGTTATCTTGGCTAATGTACGTCTACGAAACGGGCATCAGAATATTTAGAGTTCCGTTATGCTGTGAAATTTAGTTTCATGTTTATAAATTTCAAATAATTAAATTAGTATTTCGGACGGTAGAATTTGATCATTTTTATAGTAAGTTGATGTTTTCCTGATTGCAATAATTCTTTATTTGTGTACACCAAACACATAATAAAAAAGGGTGTAAGTCACACCACAGTAACACCACGAAATACATACCGTAAAAATAGTGTCAAAATGTAGGCCCGGTGTTACCAATTCTCCGTACTTTCGTATACGAGAGTCAATAAAAATAACTTGTCAATGGCCTATTACTTTTTTACTGGACGTAGCACATTGATACGTGGCACAATTTTCAATTGATATCTCGTGCTTACGTTGCGCGAATAAGGCCACACCAAATTTTATCTATGATTAGCGTCCGCGGACAGAAAGGTTTGATCACCTGAGTAAAATAATAAACATATCGTAATATTGAATATTTGATTATTTGAAATATCTTTATTGGACCATTACAAGCTGGAACTATTTGTTTTGTATCAATATGCTTCCCAGTCGTCAAAATCGATCAATATTATACTTTTATTTTTTTTAAGAAATTAAACATACTTATTCTCACTAAGTGACTGCTTGGACTTTTGATAGAAGCTAATATTTTGCGGCAATTAAGTGGGAAATTTGTGTCTTTTCCGGAGGCACTTGTTTGTTTTTTCCGGATAGCTAGATAGGTTTTTGAGCCCCAATGTTACGCTAAACATAGACGCTATTTGGTATAGCCTAATGTTAACGCGACATGACGTCATTAACGCGAGAAAAACAAATTGCGTACATTAAGATTGAAAATACACGTGGAAAAGTATATCCGGAATAGAATTATTCATGAGATGTACATATAAAATAATTATACGACTAGAACAATACAACATGGATCGACCAAGCCTTCGAAACAACAGCCAATAATTCTAAGTGTAACATCAGATACGTATCATAAGAAGAATGTACACGCTGAGCTAAAAAAATGTCGCATCTGATCATGATTTTTTCTGATATCTTTTTTCTCTTATGAAAATAAACCATAAATAATTGAAACATATGGGAAATGCGTTTTTCTATTGCTTACTTGAATTTTTCAATGATACAGAAATACGAGCACGGGAGCACACAGCAGAACTATTGTGTACAAATGTATTAAAAAAGAGTCGTTGAGATTGACAATGAGTTGAGAAGCGTTTATGAATTTTCAAATTAAACATCATGCAAGTTAAGCAATTTTGGCATACGTTGAACTTAAGAATTCATATTATTATAAGAAGTGTCCTTATTCAACGATACAGTGATTTGTATTCGGTTTCACATCTTGGTATAAAAGTCAAGAAATTACTATGACTTATATCAGAAAAGGCTTAGACGATTATTTTAATCGATTATTACATTATTCTTTTTTAAATGAAAATCATGGTAAAACCTCAACTTACCTCAGCGAAGTGTCATTTGCGCTTACAAATCCAGATATTCTAGAGTTTTGTGTCAAAACAATAGAAGGTAGACCTTGGACGGACGAATTAACGATTTGTAAAATAGTTTCTGACATAATTGAAAGAAAAAGAAACAAAATTTACAAAAAAATCTTCCTCAGAAATAACTTAATCCACAACGTCTTTCTCTTACATGAGATACGACTGTTAATTTGCAAATGTTGTATTTATTGCCGCTCAGTTCATTTATTTACTAGATGTTACCAATTTAACCCCATGACCTCCGCATTTTGACGAAAGCTAGGCCGTAACACTCCCCTGCGTAACACCATGAGGCCGACCGCGGGGTTCGGGTAATATTTTTGGCGGGAACAAAGCCTATCTGTGTGGGCGTGCGGTCTCTACATGCATTATCGCTTGCACACCGTTGCACATAAGTGTAGAAAAAACAAGCATAATTATCTCATTGTATTTGAAGTTAACTTGAAATAAATATATTTTTTTACTTACGGAGTGAAGTTTTTTATGTTTAATTTTGCACGAATCAGTAGTAAATGAAATGATACAACTTAATTTGGAGCACATGTCCATAGTTTCTTTTTTTCGATTTTTTAGGGAAGGATGGGAAGAAAATGATGCATTTTATAAAACGTGTTCTGGTTCTGCGGACGAAACTCTAATAAAGAAACACTTACGTCCCCCTCCAAATTTATAACCGATAAGTAAGCCAGTTTATCTGATTTTAATTATTTTTCTGAAATCCAAATGTAATACACATTGGGTAATATATAACTGAAATTAATCTCAATAATTATATTTACTGATGTATTTGTTTTAAAATACAGGGCAGTAACCATCAATTAATAGACCACTTTCAACAAGACCTATTCTTTATCAATTTCATCCGACGAATTCCAGCCTAAAGCTTCCAAAGAACTGGATAAATTTCCGAAGAAATACAACAGAATACCGGAATAATATTTTCCCATAAAACCGGACTTAACAAGTGGAAAAAAATACCTTCCATGTGCAGTAAATAAATCAGTACATGCATTTTAGTTGCTGTTTCAATTTGCCCGGCAAATGATGTAAAAATGATTTTATAGTTCCATTAAATTCCATTTTTCTGTCCTGAATTACTGGCACACTGATTCTGAATATCCGTGTATAAGAGTTGATACCATAACAATAGAAGTTCTTTTTTATGAAAAATACCATCTTCATATATATAAGTTGAATGAGTTAGATCTTTGTTCATTTTTATACCCAGTAATACCTAGATAACGAGTCCACTTTCGGAACCCTAAATATCGGTCGTAATAATGAGGTGGTCTCATTATCAAGTCGAATTATAGGGGGGGTTATTGAACTCCGGTCTGAAAATAAGTGGTCATTATAACAAAGAGGTCGTAATATTGAGGTGGTCTCTATTTGGGGTCTTACCATATTATGTTTTCTTACTTATATTAATTATTTTAACTAGAATTACAGACAAAGGTGTGATTTTTAAGGATCATTTTGTACAAAATTCATACAGTTCTTATTATATCTTGTTAACGGATTTATGGTGATTTTTATTTAGTTTTTTTTATCTTTATTCAATATTTTCAATGCGCTTTGTAAAGAAGTTTTTAATGATCATTATGTCGTATTCTTATTCATTACTTATGTGTACCGAATGGTTACGTGCATTTATCAATAATATGTCATTAACCAGACTATCAAAGAATACACACGTAAACTTAAAGAAATAAAACATAAGTACACAACAAAATACCATCTTAAATAAATGGGGATGAAAACCTAACGTAGTCAATGCATCGCAAAGTCATTTTATGATTCTACGTCAACCCTGTCTACAGAAAGTTATTCGTCTTCGGTAGAATTTCGGTTAAATTCGAATCACGTTCCCCACAAGAGCCTCAAGTACTATTCCCCAATAATCTCCTATCGTAACATGTTTTTCATTCATTTCTCTTGACCCGACCGGTTCACCCGAGGTGACTGAGGTCACACAATTCCGGATTATGCAATGCCCGGAATATTTGCCCGTACAAACAAATTGGACATACTGAAGTGGCGCGGAAATAGGTCACAATGTGGTATTTTATAACGATAGTGTTCATTAAATTATGCGTAAAGTCTTTGCCTAAATGTAAAAATAAAGATAAATATAGCCCCGTAAATCTCAGGATTCCGTATTATTGTTTGTATAATCGATTTGTTGATACTAGGCTAGATTCGAAATATTTGCAAATTAATAGAAAAAAAATGAATGCCATTTTAAACATTTGGTCGAAAACTTGAAACAAGTTAGATTTTTCAGCGCTGTTGAGCGTAAAACGTAAACTGAATAATAAGAAATTGGCGCAAATATAATATGCTTCTTTAAAAATGTCGAAAGCTTTTAATTAAAGATTTTTATCGCGCTCAACAGCAACATTTACACGAAGATGACAATAATGTTGATAATGATAATATAATTTCTTGTTTTGAAAATGATTTTAGTAATGATAAGAAAGAATCTGTTATTACTTAGGTTAAAAATGACGTTGTTGATGTTGAAGATGATGATGATAACGATGGGATTAATGATAATGACAAAAATAGTACTGGTGATGTTGAATCTAATGATGATAACAGTGATTAATTAAGAAAATAATGACATTGGTAATGATAATGATTATGATAATGAAGGTGTTGGTAATGATGATATTGTGATGATGATAATGTTGGTTATGCTGAGGATGGAGAAGGCGATGGAGATGATGACGATGATGGTGATGGTGGTGATACTGATGAAGATTATGGTGGTGGTGGTGATAAATGGTAATGGTGTGGGTGACGGTGATAATTATGATAATTGTAACGACGAAGATGCTATGGGTGATTTTTTTGTATTTGTATTCATCTCTAATTTGGAATTTAAGATATACTACAACCCAGTTTGAAACCCATTCGGTACGAAACGGGAACAAAATCATGACATGATTAAACGTCACCATTGATAGATTGTATATGACCTTAACCTCAAGGTACTGCTACTATAAGCCGTATTGTTACATGCGTGGTAAGCAAAGTTTTAAACAATTCTTTAATACCATAAATGACCGATTAAAGTGTTTGTGACCTTATAATAATATAATGTTTGTGATAACATACATAGAATTATATATCCCCTTATGGTCATGACCCGAGATTACACTGACATCTCAGAATAATTAAACACTCTTAAAGTACACAGATATATAGAGAGGGAGTTAAATGGAGATATATAGGGAGAAAGGGAGAGATAGAGGGAGAAAGGGAGGGAGAAGGATAACGAGAGGGAGACGGGATATAGAGAAAGATAGAGACAGAGAGAGAAAGCAGGGCAGAGAAATTTGATCTTATAACAGGGCAAAGTTCGAAATCAAACGGGGCATTTTTGTGGGTATGAAATCAATATACATCTCAATTGATACATTTCACGCAAATCGTAAACAAACTACATTACTTTACTGCAGGGCACAGTCAGGAAGCGACGGTGCTTGTATAAGACACGGTGCGCTGGACAAAGTACAAACAGTTTGGTCTACTCAAAATGGTAACTATCACTTGTAGGATACAATTACGTGTTTTTTTTTACATTAAGCGGACGCAATCGTGATTTAAACGAAGAAAGCAGTACGAGGTATCAACAACCGAGCTAGAATAATTTGGTACCAAATTATACGTGTTCAAATGATTCATATATTATAAACATAACAGAGAGGGAGAGTGAGAGAGTAATTATGTTAGATTGAAGTATATGACTAAGACACTGCAGGGACAAAATGATGACTTCAATAACGATCCTTAAAACGTCCAAGCGGGTGTTTTTCTATTGCAGTAAGGCCAATCCTTTTTACAGTAACTTCTCGTTCACCTATACATTGACACTAGAGCGATGTAATCGCGCGCGTTTTAGGGAACACCTTTTATTCATTATGGTATTGGAATGTTAGGTTAATCGAGTTCATGATTCAGAGGGCAAATGCTGACAGAATAATCTGGGGACATCCCCTTTTGTAACATGTCCCTAGTTGTCCCTTATGAAACGCTTCGCCATTGTTTGGTCACCTAAACATCTTGATGGGTCATTTTCGAACACTCTGACCGGATGCATGGGGCCAATCTATTGTCAGTGCAATATCTAAGGACACAACCAATTTACCCTGCTTCATTCAACAAAATGCTCACTTATTCATACAAACCATTATGTACTCAGCTCATAGTCGGACCTATAATAAAAGGTTTCCAGGGAAGGAGTGGGTCTGAAGAATAAGGTTTTCATGTTTGACTATCCCTTAAGTCATCCTTAAAAACTTGTTAGTTAGCAGTTACGCGACTGACTCATTCATAAACCCCGACAAAAAAAATGTAAGCGATTTTGAGAAAAATTATCCAGTTTTTGTTCAGAGCAGCATGTATTGTTAATAAAAAATGACCACCTCACTACCCACTGTTGAATGTTTGGGTCGTGTAACAGTATGCGAAAGATGTTTGCTATTATTAATTCTTATTAATTATTAACAAATTGGTCCATGTTCAAACAATGGGTTTTATGCACAGACGGTCGTTAACAAGCTTAATTGTATTTGACTCTCCAGCCACCTGGCTAGAATTTTGTTGCATTTTCCTCTTGCTGGTGAGCCTACGTGATCTTTATACTATTCAGTGTGATGTATGCACAAAAATGTGATTTTCTATTGCTGTTTTAAGAAAACGTTCATATCGACGTATTTAAATCGGGTCAAATTAAATGAACTAACGACCGTAAGATGAAACCATCTTTAAAGAATTAAAAGAGATTATTAAAGACTGTAAAATAATAAACTCTACGTTCTATTGCAGGTCTTATTTAATACACCCCGGGTGGTGGAAAACCATTTGCACGAATAAGTGATCATTTGAGTCCATTTTTGCTATATTCCTAATTTATCACATTTCTATCAACATATGAAGTACGCACGTATCTGTCTTGGGGTTTTCCGTATCAAGTCAAATGAAATACGCTACACAAGAGCTCAAACAATAACATAATGATATTTCTATCAAAGTGCTGGTCACATCAAACATACTCGTACATAATCTTAAGCGTTCAAATATTCATTCTGCCTAGTAGGTTACTCAAAAATATGCTTGGGCGAAACTTACCTGGTAGTTTGAGGTAATGAGATATAAGCGCCTTGTTATATGCGGGTTGTACACAAAATTTATATAACAGTATGATATCTATGACTGACTTTCTTTGCCTATCATGCTAACCTGACACAACGTGGTCAGTAACTCGTGTAGTGACCCAATTTACGTCTATTTTCTCAAGGTTTGGAATGCGTCCAACTATTGTACAACTGACCTACCGATCAACCACCTCACCTTTCAGGTTTCGATAGAAATAGAAACAAAGTTCACGCACTATTTTGATCTACGGCAAAAATAGAGGGAGATAATTGCTCTGACCTGAAACGACCGACAAAAATCTTCCTCGGCAATTTATCATTTTTGAGTACTAGTACAGTGCAACCTCTCCAAAGCAACGCCCTTTGGGAAAGCAAAATTATGTTGTTGTTGAGAGGTTGTTGCTCTAGAGAGATTAAATGAATCGTTAAATCGTACAGTGGGAAAAAATCATGTTGTTGTTGAAGGGAGTTTGTTGCTAAATAGAGGGTCGCTCTGAAGAGATTGCACTGTACATGGGCTTTCTTCTTTACCTTCGTTCAGATTATTAACGTAAAAACTGTTCTATATAAGTTAGTAAGCTTGAACGCGTATAAAATTGTATGGAATGCTAGATATTTTTCATTGATACTTAAAACGTGAGGACCATGATGGCCCAGCATTGCTCTCGAGAACAAAGGAATGTTGGTGATGAGGATGATGACCCAATGATGCTACAGGAAATAATTTGGTGATGATTCATCCATTGGTTCATGAAAAGATGTATGTTTTAAGTTTTTTCTATTTTAAGCTCTAGCGGCCCCTAAAAGAGGGGACCAAATTTGTTTGATTGATTTGATAGAGGACAATCTAAGGACGCTACAGACCAAGTTTGGTGATGATCCATCTATTGTTTCATGAACAGAAGCCATTTTAAGGTAATTATATTTTAGCTCTAAAAGTCCCTAAAAGGGACCGACCAAATTTATTTGAGCAAACTTGACAGAGGACCATCTAAGGAGGGTACAAACCAATTTTAGTGATGATCCATCCATTGGTTCATGAGAATATGCATAAAGGTTTTCTATTTTTAGCTCTAGCGGCCCCTTAAACAGACCAACCATTTTTATTTTAGTAAACCTCAAAGAAGACTATTTAAGGATGCCAAAGAAGTATGGTGATTCTCTGTCCATTCATTGGTTCATGAAGAGACAACGATATTTAATGGTTATTCTTTTTTTGCTCTTGTGTCCCCTAGAAGGTATGGTATGATATGAGCAAACAGCAATTATAAGGGCTCTACACATCTAATTGGAAGGAAATCTTTACCAGTACTTTCAGTGGAGAAGATCATTGTTGACACCGGATGACAGAGTATCACTCTAACTATACTAATAACTCACCTTTAACCTTCGGTTCCGGTGAGCTAAAAATACAACCCTGACTTTTCAAGAAACGGTATAAAAGCGATGAAAAGAAACATTTTACTCTGACTTCCCAATTTCTTCCAGCCAGTGGGTCACTGATGAAAACTTCCTCACTAATCTTCACCCTTTTTTCATTAGTACTTATATCAAAAAATTGAAAAAAAAAAATACTGCCAAGCATGTGTTTGCGACCACCTCAGAATAAAGACCATCCTGTGAATAAAAGTCATTCTTGGAAACCGTCAATGATAATTTAGAACAAACTGGCTTCCGAATAAAGGCCATTTGTCAATAAAGGCCACATTTTGTCTTTTCGAGGGTGGCCTTTGTTCACAGGCTTGACTGCAGATCATAGTCCTACATTTTTTAACCTATAATGTCCAATAAATACCAGTAACATAATACTACATATGTTGCGTTAAGTCGAAGACACATTGAAAATACTTTGAAAACATCGTTTCCCAATGTTTCACTGTCTTATCGTTTTCATGGTCGTTCATTGATTCGCATAGATGGCACTAACAGGACACTGTAGTATAAACTCGTATAAATATCAACATTAGTCCCTGAAACAACTAAAGGCGTGCACGAGTCAAACAAATTATTTCTAGATGAATGTCGAGCATATATTATAGTTACCATCTTTTAATACACGGAAAATGAAGTGAATTGCGCCGTTACACTAATTCCGAAGCGTTATTAAAATGAATTTCTTTCACTAATTCAGTGTATTAAGACTGGTATATGAAAAAGATTCATTCAGTCAATAAAGCAGTTAAAATAATTTTAAACAAAACTGGTTATCGTAAATATGCGACAAACATTCAAATATGTCTGGTCAGTTTCGTGTATAATTAAATTATATATAATTGGTAAATAGAATCAAAAACTGTCTAATAGAATCTGAACTCAGTGGACGAAAGGGGTGTCGATGTAATTACCCTTATTAATACTGACTGCAGCAATCAATTATGATTACATTAGATATTTCACAGGTGCAACTGGGGATTATAATTATATATATAGAAGAAAGAAGAAGGAAATCGTTTATTATATTGACATGTGATGTACACAATATTTACAAGTATCATATAATACAAATATATATATCACCCGGCCACATGGACCAATATGTCACTTTCAAGAAGTTAATACAAGAAAACAACATTACATTGTACAATGAAAATATAGCAAGCACACAAATCATAATAAACTAAACACACAATGTATATAATGGTATTTGCAAATTAACATACTTTTACACTGTATATTACTCTTAGCTATAGTACTGATAATTATACATTCAAGTAATATAAACAACAGTAAATAAGCACTAGAATATAATATTATGTAGACAATTGCTTTGACAGAGCGATCAGTAACGAGAAACATTTGCGGATTAACACAAAATTACACACAGCAACAAACATCATACACGTGTGGAGAGGTCATTAAATAAAACTAGAAAAATAATGTATTTATTCTAGACAAAACGAATTAACCACGAATAGACATTACAAGGGAGAGAATCAATGTATATCTCGTGAAGGAATGTTGTAGTTGCTTCCCTTGATTCAGCGGGCACTCCGGCTTCAAACGACCGTCGTTAGTTATGTTTCGTTTCGTTTTTATGTGACATATTGTCGTTTTTCAACAATTTTTCAGTTATATACAGCGACCGGTTCACCTAACCAGTTTACTGAATTGTATACTAACCAGTACTAACTTGCCATTCTACAAAGAGCCGGCAACTTTTTACAACTGGAGGAAAATCGACGTTTTGTCAAATCATGGAAGGATAAGACCTGCCGCGACCGGGATTCGAACACGGATCTCCGGGTTACAAGTCCGGCGCCCTAACTGAACCACGGTCGCGGCTCCGTCGTTAACATACATTCTAAAAACAAAAACGTTCATAATAAAAAGGCTATATTTACTGAATTGTACGTGAAAAACGACCATTTCAATGGAAAACGCTAGAACTCATGTTTTTATCTGAAAATCTGAAAGCTGGCCGTTGAAATGCTGTCGAAAATATGTCCCCAGTTTCAGCATACAGGCTTGTATAAAGACGACCTATTTCGCTTTGACAAATTTGCCCGAAAGACCAGAGTGTGGTCAACTAGACACATCTTTGCTATGTAGAATTTTTTAAACTTTTAAAACAGCACAACACCGAATGTGTAAAAAACTAGTAATGGCCAAAGTTCCAAAGCAAGTGTCAGCAATAAAAACAACTTGTATGAATTTTATGTTGATGTCTACACAGCGGCACAAAGTAGCATTCTGTCTTGTTTAAATTCAACAATTAAATTCAATTTTCGAATAAAGATAGCATCCAAATCAATTCCACAGTTTGCTTTCCGCAAATAATAACTTTACTGAATGATCAAATTGCGTGACCAAATTAGCTAAGGTCACAACCTCACTTCAGCAAAGCATGATTTTTCCACTGTACGATTTAATTATCAATTTGACCGCTATAGAGCAACAACCTCTCAACAACACAATTTTACTTCTCCCACACGGTGTTGCTTTGGAGAGGTTGTACTGTATGCTCGAAAATCGTACGTGCAGACCATAAATAACGGACTTTTCTTTGTTATAAATATAAAGTGATATATGTCGGACAGCCTGTGATATAAGCCTACACCGACTTGATTACTTGACTGTTTAGAAGTAATTGGATTTCATGGGAAGAAGAATAGTGCTAAGCAATCAATGTATTAAACTAAAAGTGAACCACTAATTGCACGTGGGATTGGTACAGTGTTGAATATGTGATGCACAAGTTTGTGCTAATCACAAAACGATGCGAGGAAAATGCGTATAATACCGTTAGTTTTCGAAGTAATTGGTGCCTTGTATGTTTTTTCCTGTATTGTCATAACTAAACATCCGTCATTCATCAAACTAATGAATTTGTTATCAAAGGTTTTTTGTATGATGCTGAAAGATCGTTGGTCTAAGTGTTAAATGTTTCACAAAAAAAAACTGTTGATCTCCTGTAAACAGATTATGTGTTTTATTGTTATCATACATATATGTGTATAGACGCTACCGTTGGTGATATAAGACACCCCAAATCTTCCCACCTAACCCTGTAAGTGGAGAGTTAGGTCTACGGATCTCGGGTCTACGGGTTCGATCCCCGGGCGCGGCATATGAACTCAGTGATCATTTTGTTAATAGCATCGTATCTTAAGCCATTCGTTCTTCACCGCTGATTAATTCATGTTGAGAATTTAGCAGTTATTCGCGGCGTACAAGGTCAGTAGGCCTACTCGAACAAAATCCGGAAGTAAGATTCACTACCAGCTGATTTACAATTATCCAGTTGAAAAAAAGGCGTAAAACCTGAAACCATGAAGGAATGGTCGCCTCATTCAGAAATGGTAAACCCAATGCGTCTTAACATGTGAATGAATTACCGTATGTAATTGATATGGCGCACATTGTTAAAAAAATTTTAATAGGTCGCAAATTCGTTCCTTCTGTTGTGGGCGTGGTTTGACAATGGTTCTGTACTTTGATATCCATAAAATAGACCCTAGCCTTCAGGGCTAATTGATATATCGAACAGTAATCTAAAGAAAACCAGTCCTAATTTTAGTCGCAATTTGTATTCGTTGTAAACCTGAGCATATTTTCATGGACGGTCAAGATATAGGACACCGTTGACTTTTATAACCCTTTTTGTTTACACAGGGTTGAAAGCTCTTGTTCTTCAAACTCTGACATAAAGTAAACAATAAATTCGTAAAATCAACCATAAAATCGTTTACAAAGTTTTCTTCAAGTACTGTCGCGCCTGGATTGGTATAACTTTATAGCTAGTCACTGTACTGATAAAGAAATACACATGATCAACTAGGGGCTATATCCAGTCTGGGGCTACATATTTATATCCCTGTTCAGTCTTGGACTTGATATAAACCCATGTCCAGTCTGTCTTAGATTCCATAAAGAACATAATTATGTCCAGTATTTGACTTCATATTGTTAAGTGACGTGATAACTACTATATTATGGGTCTTAATTTCAACACTTATAGTGTCATATTATGAATGTTAACTAGATCGGAATTATGTTTTTTTTTATAAAAGAAATATCGTCTGACAAGTACAAGTATATCTGAATGAATTGACGTTCGCGGTTCAGTGGTTAAGACCTCTGGCTATTAATTAATAGCCCCACACTACTGCGAGTTCGCATCCTGACAACCCTGACCCAGATAAATTCAAATGTGAGGACGCAGTGCGTAGTTTACGTAAGGTCGGTGGTTCTAACCAGGTGTATGTCTGGGGTCTTCCTCCACAGTTAAATGTGAAAAAGTCGCTTAAGGACCCTGGCTTTTGGCGCGCTGTTAACTCTAGTGAAAAAATATCAAAAAATGGTAGATACTCGGATTAATTGGAGTCTATTCCCTTTTATAATTATTGAAACCTAACATCTCGGGTGATACTGATATGTTGATATTTTGCCTTTTATTTACACTTCGCGCAGTCACTTAGCCTTGACAAAGTCATTCTTTTCATAAGTGAATAGCACGCAGGTGCACATACATACCAACAAAATCTGACGTGACTGGTTCGTTTTACTTATAACATTACGATTTGTTTTCATATAATCGCGATTGTCATTCACTATTTCGCAACGTTGGATCGCGTGCAAAAAAACTATGTCGTGAAAATTACTATTTCTTTTTTTTTTTAGTTAAGATTCAGTACAGACTGTTTCTTAATAGGCAGAAGTAACGGACCTGTGATGGAAAAATTATAATCAATTCTATATAAAACTTCTGTTTGAACTACAAAATGCCTTAAATGTAAAAAGTTCTCTGTAAAACAATCTAATTTTGCTAAAATTACCTTAAAACAATGAAAACAATTGTCACAGAATTCGACCCCGTACAACTGATATGTACTTTATTCTATCGAAAGGCTTCTAATTCAGCGAACCGGTAAATGCGCACCGCTGGCACAAAACGCGAAATTATAAAGCAATAGAGACGAATATTTTAAAACAAAGCTTGCAATAGTTTCAGGTATTATATTTTTGCACAAAATAAGACCAAAACTAAGATCATACCCTAATTTGTTGCCAAGAAATCGAACAAGAAACCCCAGAATTTGACCCGATTTTCGTATAAATTCCAAGGTTGGACATGGGTTTATGTGCAGTGCAAGACTGGAGATAGCCCCTTGTTGATAATGTATTTTTCTCTGTCAGTACAATGACTATGTCGCCGCGACCTTGGTCAAGTGGTTAGTGCGCTGGACTTGTAACCTGGAGATCCGGGTTTAAATCCCGGTCGCGGCAGGCCATGCCCTTCTATGAAAATTAAACAAAAATGTCGGTTTCCTCTATATGTGGAGAAGTTGTCGGCTCCTTGTGGAAGGGTAAGTTAGTACTGGTTTGTATATAGTCCAGGAAAACTTGTTAGGAGAACCGGTAGCCGTATATAACTGAGTAATTGTTGAAAAACGGCGTTAAACTCCAGTGACAATGTCACGTAAAAACAAAGTACAATGACTAATAATGAATGTATATCAATCCAGGCACGACAGTACTTAAAGAAAACTTTATAAATGATTTATTGTTGATTTTACGATTATACTGTTGACTTTACCTCAGGGTTTAAAGAACAAAAACTTTCAGCCCTGGGTAAACAAAATGGATCATGCAATCCAACGATGTTCTCCATTTTAACCGTCCATTATAACCGCCAGAATACCGTTACTACTGCCTGTATTTTATCACGTATACGTAACTGTAATGTTTCATAATTGTTACATGATATTGAGACTGTCTACTTCTTCCGACCGAAATATTGTTTTCCTCGCAAAAATATAACCACCTGGGTGAAGGTCGAAAATTTTCAAGACGGAAAAACGGAAATCTCAACCTGTGCCGCGGCCACAATAAAAACCAGTAGGGTTCGGACCTTGAAAAACCGGAAGTTCCGGAAAATTCCGTCAAATTTTTAACCATGTAACTATACAATTAACTGATAACAAATAAGTCCATACATGCAGTATAGTTTACAAAATTAATCTACTAACTTTCTGCACTATCATTTCGCGCGCTAGAAGGAAAGAAGAGATAAAAGGCAAAAACTAAATGTAACTTGAATAATTCATCATGAAGCCATCTAATAGATGTTTCCTGACAATGAAATTGCTGACAGATTAATCAATGTTAATAAGCGTAATCGTATTCATATGTATCAGGATCCTAAATAACGGCTCAATATCGTTAAACGCGTCGTTGGTTACACGGAGTGTACATAAAAACAACACACGTCACGTGATAGTGATTTTCAAGTTCCTAGCTCGTCCATACGCAACGTTTTCATTTATGTATTGACTGATAGAAGAATACTATGTGACATTTATCTACACAGGACTTATAGGGAATTATATTTGCTCGGAACATTGGTCAGGTAATTAAATAATACATCACTTACTGTCGATTACAAAAGCGTCCTAATTATTGTTTATAGTAGCTTGTTTTGTTATGTTACACAAATAAGTGATGCATCTTTTGATAGATAGGTTATATTTGGTTTTATAGCCTAAATTGACGTATCATAGATCACGTAGAGGGTGAAATTTTAGGCTGTTAATTGATTTTAAACATATAAAACATCATTTGGCTATTCCGTATGAATGTTGAATCTTTTTTCCTTACAAATTTATTATTAAAATAATTACATTTAAATGTCTTAATATTGTTTCAGACGTTTGTTATACCGCTCTGTAAACACATGTTTTGCATTGTTTGTATTTTTCAATATAGTTCAATTTTTGGACGTTCGTTCGTTCGTCCGCCCGTGCGTATATTTGTGGCAGTACATGTGTACTCACACAACATCTCCCGTTCACTTTGTTTGGTCGTCCATCGTTATAAAGCTGTCACTAGCTTAGTATAAAATATACTTACTGCATAATATTACGAACTGAGTTTTCCGGCTAGGCGTAAAAAAGAAACTGTTTGTTTCTGGCTAGCCGACCTTCCCTAATTTCCCCCCGCGACCCTAGATTTTTTATTAGGCCCGACATCCACCGTCTCATTTTTTATTCTTAAAAAAATCCCCACCTATCTACCCCATTTTTTATGAGCGTGTAACCAGAAACGCCTACATAGCGTACGCGACATCGTTTGGATTGCTGCGCTTATAACACAAGGGTTACGGTGAATAAATATACTTGTTGCCAAGGAACGTTTTTGTTGTTTGTCTCTGTTTTTCCAAATCATGTCTTATCATAAAACTATGAAATACCGTATCTCTCTTTAATGGGCCGTTCTTTTGGTATGTTGAACAATCTGTATATTACATTGAGACATCACAGTATATCATAAGAGATTATTTCTTCTCTATCTTTATGCTCGATCATTGCCCATATTTACTCTTAAATAGACCTTTTGTGGATAATTCCAAAAGGAAATTGATTGACCAATTTCCTGAATCACATTGAAATTGAAATAAGCCGTTTATTTAACCCTCACGCTCGTCCTACAATTTGACTTAAATAAATAATTACATTCGAAAATCTGCGGTATTCATACTCTCAATTTTTACCTTAACGGATTGTAATATTGTCTACAGTTTAATTTCAATGCTTCTTTTGAATTTGGTAGGCCTTGTTAGTGGAATATAGTTTCATAAGCGTTTTTAATTGACCACCTATAACAAATAATTGTTTACAGTCACTAAGCTACCGGTAAACAAATCACAAACTCGCAATACACAAAATTTAGGTTCGGAAGTTTTGTGTATGGCTACATAACATTAACGGTGTTCACAAGTTCGAAGTCGCTCCGAGCAGGCCGTGTCTACAAGTGACTTTGTTTTTTTTTCAAGTTCTTTATAAAAGTATATATAACAGAAGACCGCTATATACACAAACGTTCCCTTTAGTACATGTACACACTGAATAAAAAGTGTAGGCACATGTGTATATTTTGTATCAACAACCAGCGACGATATATTCGTAGATTTTTTTCTTAACGGATATTTATACCTGCCTGTGTATTATATTTTACTTTCGTTATGTACGAACATGGTGCATTCAAGAACGGTATTTCACAATTAAGATAAATATTTTTAATTTGCCATTCATTGAATGAAATTGTCACGGAGAACTTGGGCTGTACCTAGCGACGAACTCACGAAATTCAGCACTGTAGAACAAAACTTTGCCCGTTGGGCTAAGCGGCCTGCGCCCCTGTGCGCGCAGTTTTGGCATTTTTATGTTGTCTAACGTTGTGGAATTGGACTGGACCTTAGTTCTAGATTTGTGAAAGAAATACGTATACTTTTATTATATTCCATAATTATTGTCGCACTAAAACTGTCCGTCCAGTGATATTTTGCATGCTGCGTAAACATAAATTATGTATTCGTATTTTAAGTCGTGAGGTTATCAATAAAACGTGCTATGTTTCTTAAACCTCACTTCCACTTCACGCCGTATGCCAACAAGTATTGCATTTTTTAAAAATCACCTCCCAAAACAAAATATACCATTTAGAGCGCTTTTGGGATGGGAGATAATTCATGTTTCGGAATTCGCTTCCTTCTTACAGACGTCTTTACAACTCTCTGTACGATTCATTAAGCAGGGAACATCAGGAAATATGTCATGGACAATAACCGGATGATATGTATGGATATATTTTGTTCAAATCTCTGATTTGGACATTGTCTGACAGTGAAAAAATGCCGGGAGTGTTTATGTTGTAGAGATTCAATAGAACTGATTTATCATGTCCATACTTGATATTTTATGTTGTACTGTCGTATTTTATGACAACCAGTTGAATACTTTCAAATACGAATACATGTAAATACATATCGTATACTTATACAGAAATAATAACAACAAAAACAACAACAACAGCAACATACACTACAACAGAAACAACAACACCAGCAGTATCACACAATAGCAATATCAGTAGCAACAACAATAACATCTACAGCAATACTGTTAGCAGCAGCAACAACAACATCATCAACAACACAAACTACGTCTGCAAAAAATCAATAGTTACAATAACAACAGCAACAACATTTTCAACATCTGCAACAACAACAACAACTTCAGCAGTAATATCAGTATCATCAACAACAAATGGTGGATGAAAGATGAATTTTGCAAGCTTTTGTACGGAAAGTCAGAGCCTATTCGAACAAGTTTCATAAGAGTGTTCAAAGTCTTATTCCTTATCTAGTTAAGCCCCTCTGATTTTTGCAATCGCTCTGAGTTGGTACTGTCTATCTACATAAATACATACAGATAAAAAATTGTAATCATTAGGCCAAATCTGTCAAGCCTTCCTAGACTCGCTGTGTGTTCTTGAATAAACCTTTTTAAGTCCTGGTTGCGCAAACGTCTCCGTGACTCTTCGTTCTTTGAGAATTTAACTTCAGTGTTATTTGCCTTCACATCTGCGGTACAAGCATCACGATGGAAAGTTATCAGTTTAAGTGGGAATTATAAGGGATTAATGAAGTACCTAGATAATCCATAGCGGCGCTTGTGTTTCAAGTTTCAAGTATAGGGTCAAGACTGAATATCGGTGTCGGGGTTGCGCTTGTTTCCAGCTCAAAAATGAATTGCTTACAACAGTCCAACCAAATACACGCAAGTGTATTTTTTTCCTTATTCGATTGTTTGTACTGGTGACAGATTTCAACATTCTAACTATATGACAGGAAAGGAGTTTATTTAATTAGCTGAAATCCGTTTCTTTTTGTAAACACACTCTCGCTGATAGATAAACCATAGACGCTGAATTTATCAGTGTTCGTATTGATTGTACACACTGCCACACTGCCAAGTGCCCGCCATGGAAAGATTTTCATTCCGAACACCAGGTGTAAAGCTCGGAGCGTTAAGTTATCGCGTTTTTTACCAAGGTTGTGAAACAGAAACCAATGTAAACCTACCCTTATTTGTCCAGGGCAATTAAGTTAACAATCATCATTCCACGCGTTTTCGTGTAAAATTACCTGTGTTATTTTCTAGGACAAATCAATTACCATTCGGAATTCCTCGGACTTCGCGTAGGTTGTGATATAACCAGGTGTTCCGTACAATGAATTTTCCGATTCTTTACTTTAAAGATTATTTTACGTAAATCAGTCGTTTAACTAAATTCTTAAAATAAATATTAGTACATCTAAATCTCATGTTTAGAAAGACACTTCCTAAGCCACAATTATTTTCTGTGATAGCAAAAACTAATTATTACATGAAACAAAATCAAATATTTTTGAAGACAGCTTATATAAAATTCCAAAATAATATATTTTAAATTAAGATAAATGAAATCTTAAAAAAGAGACTTTATTCAACCTACACAAACGTTTGTGACTTTGATGATTTTTTGGCGCCGACCATCAAGTTTCTAACGGATAAATGCTAATTAAGAAAATATTTGGGGATGAATTATACTTCGAAAAAGAAATAGACTAGTTTTACCTACCTACCCTGTTATAGGCAAATAACCATAAACATGACTATTTTTCAGTCTGATAGAAATATAGGAGTATGTTTAAATTGATGAAAGACGTCTTTTTTCTAATAACACATCTATCATCTAACAGAAGTAAAATTTCGAAATGTGATCTTTATTCAGGTCTATTTTCTGTTAGGTAAACTGTCCACCGGTTAGTAAGGTCAGAACAAAGAATTATCGTTTATGGTTACCGGGTCGACCCTATATTTTTCACCTACCCTAAAGTTTTTACGGCATAATCCAAAGTACGAAAGCGTTTGGGGACGAATCATACCCCATATTCTTACGAAAGGTGTGTTTAGAAACAAAATAGAAAGTAGAAAATCAAAAGGTCGCGACAATTAAAACATAGCTTGCACGTAATAGTAATATTGTCTGCAATTGCGTGTAAATAGCTGTGTTTACGGTTACCCGAGCGACCCTATTTTTTTGCGCCCGATCCTTAAGTTTCCAGAGGCAAAATCCTAAGTACGAAAATACTTGGGGACGAATCGTACCTCGTGCTCTCACAAAATGTATACATAGAAAAGAGATTAGAAAAACGTTTCGTTTTACCTACCCCTTTTTGGTCAAGTAATTCCTAAACTATTTTTCCAGCCTTATCTTGGGCATTTGTAGCATTTCGTGTAATGAACGACATTGTTAAACTTCAAGCATTAACAGATTTTTCTCTATTTTTCAGATCGAGAGAACATTTAAAGACGAGTTCAGTTAAAAACCAGAATGGAGAAAATAAATAGATTTATGAAATGTGCGAGTCTTCGACTGCGGACTCTGACGGCTGAGGAGGAATGGATTTATGACGAAGAACCGCACACAGCACGGAGAAAAGCAATTTTGAAAGCCCATCCCGAGATCAAGGAACTTATGGGTTATGACACAAACATCGCTTATATCGTTGCTGCTGAGGTGGTCGCTCAAATGATTATGTGTTATTTATTAATGGACGCTTCTTGGTCGACAATATTTGTGGCTGCTTATGTTATTGGCGGAGTATTGAATCATTCTCTTGGAAGTGCTATCCATGAAATCGGACATAACTTGGCATATGGGCATGCACATCCGGCGAAAAACCGTTTGCTAAGTCTCCTGTGTAATGTTCCAATTATTGCACCGATGGCAATCAGCTACCGGAAGTACCATTCCGACCATCATCGCTATCTCGGCGAAGAAAACAAAGACGTAGACATACCTACTAGACTTGAGTCTTACCTATTCCGTCATCCAATTACAAAGATCATTTGGTTACTTTTTCATCCTGCAATCCACGCGCTTCGTCCATTCTACAAGAGCCCAAAGCCTATTACCGGATGGGAAATGATCAACAATGCCGTTCAGTTGGGTGTTAATGTGATACTCCTTAAAGCGTTTGGCGTAAAATCCTTGGTATACTTGCTGGCAGGTACATTTATGGGGCTTGGTTTACACCCACTGGCTGGTCATTTTATCTCAGAGCATTATGTTTTTAGTGACAACGGGCAAGCAACGATGAGTTACTACGGACCGCTAAACTTTATCCTTTTCAATGTCGGATACCACATAGAGCACCACGATTTTCCATACATTCCTTATACGAAATTACCCGAAGTGAAAAAAATTGCTCCTGAATTTTATCAGCAACCTTATCATACTTCTTGGTTGAAAGTATTGTGGGAATTTATATTTAATTCGAATCACGGACCTCAAGCTCGGACGGTCGGGTATTATATCAAACCGGACAAAAGTAATGGCGTGATGGAAACCAGCAATGGCGATTTACATGCAAAGGAAGAATGAAAAATTATGTGATTTAAAACAGCTGTAGCGTTCACATATCATGAATAACTGTTAGTTTTTGTTATTTATTGTTTATTTATTTTGTATTTAGCTTGTCTATGAAAATTCGTGTTGTGGTGTTTTAATTGCGTGTCATTTCGCCGTCATTTATGATATCTACGAACAGCGTACGTACATGTACAGACATGTTACCCAGTCCCTGCCAAACCCCGTTCTATGACCCACTGGTTGCCTACCCAACACCACACGTGATGTTTGCAACAAAGAACTCTTGACCATATCTCTTCTATTTAACTGCACCCGTGAAACTTTTGCCTTTACCGGTTCCCGAACCAAAGATCTTTGAGTAAGCCGTCCTTTGCTGTAACCGTGGATCCAGAGTGTCGTATATAGTCGTATTTACACCAATATTTAACTACAAAAATGACGGACATTTTCTTTAATCAGCTGGCAAAATTACTTTAAATCTCTTGCTTTAAGATAGAATTTCATCTTTATATACGTAGAGCGATATGGATACTCACACCTAAAGATTATAAATACTTTCTTGACTATGATATCTGAAACGACATACAGATCTGTCGGTAGTTTCTTATTAAAAAATAAAAATGAAACTCACCATCTTGTAGATACAGTATAACCCCTGAAAACCGGACTCTCTGAAAACCGGACTCCCTGAAAATCACTTGATTTTCAAGTTCCATTTTTTCTCTTCTTTAATCATTAGTTCCTTGAAAACCGGAATTCGCAGAAAACATTTAGCCCTGTCCGGAAAGAGTCCGGCTTTCAGGAGTTTTACCGTACATATATGTTTTTATACGGTATAATTTGTTACATGTGAACATTGATGAACGATCTTAATGATAAACATTTAGTATATTAGTACAATTTACGTGGAGAATAAACATTCCAAATGCAGTTTTGTTTTGTAATGTTTATGGCCAATACTTTTAAAAGTACATTTGTGCTAATGTATTTTTTGGCCGGAATAGAAAAATGGGAAAACGATTGGGCTACTCGAGAAACGACAGGTAAAAAAATCTGGGTTCGAGGTCATAGGACATGAGGTCTGTATCTAAGCTCAAATCTCATATCTTGTCTATTAATGTTTCTGTGTTGATTATTATAAGAAATGGTAACATGAATCGTACATTAGTCAATCTGTGTAATGGATCTGAGTATTTTTTAAACTATAAACCACGATATATTTCAACCAAAAATCACTGAGAATAAAATTGAGATTTGAGACCCTTACCAAAGTTGATACCTTCGAGCCGAGGTTCCCGTGTTATACACACGGTTTTGCCGGCTCCTAGTGGAAGGGTAAGTTAGTACTGGTTAGCATACAGTCCAGGAAAACTGGATAGGTGAATCGGTAGCCGTATATATCTGAAAAATTGTTGAAAAACGGCGTTAAACCCCAGTGACAATATGTCACATAAAAACAAAACAAAAAAGAAAAGGAAAACTGCTACATTAGCTAAGTCATGTCTATGAAACGGAACGAAGATTTTTTAAAGTATTTATATATACTGTGGTATCACGAACATTTCGTGGAACATTAATTTTCGTGGATTTCGTGGGTGAGTTTATCCACGATTTAAGTCTCCACGAATTAAACATTGGTTCAGTTTCAAATGTAGTCGAAAACGCATTAGCCGAAATTACGACGAGTTTACGTGCCCACGAAATTACCAATTATGATAAATCCACGAAATTTTATACCAACGAAATTTAATGAAACTACAGTGTATCGTTTCTCGAGGATGCAATGACATTTCCTCATTAAGTGGCCTTTATCGTTTTATTTTTCCGACGACCAACACAAGTTCTTAAGTTAGAAATAAAAACTCAGTATGATAATGCCAGGATATTTTGTCGTCGTTTTTATTATTTTACAGGGACTTTGACCCAGCATACTTTACTTGAAGAGATTTGCTGTATTTGTTGATGTCTGTATAACTCTTCCAATGTTTCAATGAATCATTTAAATAGGACTTATATCCTCTCAATATTTAACGTCTATGCAATGTAAAATGCATTTTTTTTATTCAATTTTTTAAAAAAATGTCCTTAACCGGGGTATTTCTATTCTGCGTATATCTAGATGTCTCTCCGGGAAGGAAATACTTAATAAAAACCTCAGTTATGTATGCTTCTGTTCTGCTCTGCTCTGTTCTGTTCTGTTCTGTTCTGTTCTGTTCTGCTCTGCTCTGTTCTGTTCTGCTCTGCTCTGTTCTGTTCTGCTCTGCTCTGCTCTGCTCTGCTCTGCTCTGCTCTGCTCTGCTCTGCTCTGCTCTACTCTCCATATGTTCACACAACCTGTAAACATCTGACACTTATACTTTGCCAGGGTCGCAACCTATCATTAGTGCCTTACAACATAAATTAGACAGTATGATAATTATTTTCTCATCCATTATACATGGATTAAGTCCATGAAAAGTTAAAGTCGGTCTGAACCGTTTCTTTTTCTTTTTAATTGAAGATATCATTTTTAACGCAAGGAAATTAAACTTATTGATCACGTATCTGTAAGGGTAATTTTTCAATGGCGGGGTTACATTTTTTAAAACATGATAAAAATGTTCTCGTTAGCTTCGGTGACCTCATTATTCAAATCAGAATACTTGTTTTTCATAACATCCTATCCTTCTTTTCTCACAATGAAATAGGAATCAAATTACCACGTAATGTACGTTAATATCTTTACTAAAGACCTCCAGTGAATACCAGCTACGTTGTGAAACTGAATAGCCATTGATAAATACAGTAAAACCTCATATTGTGACCACCGCAGTATTACGATCACCTTACAAAAACGAGCACTTATTTTCGGACTGGCATTCAATGACTTTTCATAAATCAACTTGATAATGAGACCACCTCATTATTACAACTTATTTTTAGGGTTCCTAGGGTGGTCTCAATATTGAGGTTTTATTATACATACATTGTGTTTGTATATTTCATACACTCGAAATACCTTTAAATACGGACTCATTGAACATATATGGCGATACTTCTCTCTCAATACGGTGAGTGTTGTTCACACTGGAGTTTACCGTCGCACCAACAGCCAGGGTCATTTGGCGACTTTCCTCAGTCCGCGTTAATAGTGGAGAAAGACCCCATGCTTACACCTGGGTAGAACCACCGACCTTACGTAAGCTGATCGGACATGAGAAATTTGGTCCCGTTTTGGATTCGAACTTACAGCGATGAGAGGCTAGAGATTACTAGTCAGTGACATTAACCACTCGACAATGGAGGCCCCGAGTGTTCACAGGTTTTGAGTACAATCTATTTATGATATGCAGCATGCGCATGTAGTCATGCTTTATACTTATTTAACATACAGGGATTCGTTGAAAATACCGTGTAACCTCTCCAAAGAAACACCCTTTGAGAGAAGCAAAATTAGGTTTTTGTTGAGAGGTTGTTGCTCTAGACGTGTTATATTAGTAATTAAATCGTACGGTGGGAAAATCATGCTGTTGTAGAAGGGAGGTTGTTGCTCAAGAGAAGGCGAATCTTGAGAGGTTGCACTGTACAACGTTTCCGTATGTATTTTTTACAAAAAAATATTTTTCAAAAGTTTGTATATACATGTACATAGCTAGAAGGGAGATCTTAAAAACTCGGACATGCAATGAAAACTGATGCTGCCGACAACATTTTTAGGGGTCAGATAAAGATATGAAATTACTCTCGTGTTTGTGATGCCTTTGTGTGTATGTACTGGACTATGCATTTATAAACGGCCTAACATGTAATGTATTTATTCGGGATAAGATAAAAGCCCTAGGCTTAAGATTTAAATCTTAGATAATTTGTTTCGCGCTCCTGTCGTAGACTCAATTAATTATGGTGTAGATTAGTTAATAACTGGTTTTACTGAGGATATTTGGCTAAAAAACAGTTAGCTGAACGCTTTGCTGAAACAGGCCTACTGCAAACAAAAGGCCAAAATCAAATTGATAAAGTATTTTTAGGGCTACACGCCTGTTTTCAACAGTATTTCAGCATTGTACTGACAAGTAATTAACACAGGCAATGTTCCGGAGTTCTGTACCTGAACTTATCTTTTTCTCCTCAAGTAATTGTCAACTTCATATAGATAAGAATGTCTTAAGACGTACTGTCTTCAACCAACTCGTACACTTACGGGAGAACATGCGTCGCACTCAGAGTCCGAACTTGCGCTCTACGGTCCGTAGACCAAGCACTCTACCAGTTGATCCATGTCGACGGACATGCGTATAAATCAATGCGAACAAACTGCTACGCACGTGGTTTTAATAACCTCCTGTAAAAGATTATAAACTGATGTATGGCATGTATATTGATTTATTAAAGGGGTTTTAGATTGTATCAAAAGATTGCTGTACTCCAATAAAGCCTTATCTGATTATTTTTCATTTTCATACATTCTCCAATGATTTATTCCAATACTCATGTTTTACAACAGGAACCGCTCAGTCAATATCCGTAATGGATTAACCTTGTCAACGCAAGCTCAGCGAGTATTGCAGTTCTCCACTGTAAGGAATATCTGCAAATATAACATCTTCATCAGAAATTCCATATTATACTAATTCTAATACAATGAAACCTCGCTTACCAGAAATCTCAATAATACGACCACTTCATTATAGCGGCCATTCATCTCCGGATCGGATGTCTATATTACTTCAGTCTATATTCAACTTATTATAGTTAATAAGGAAAACATCTCATTATTGAACTTGATTTTCGCTTTTCTTGAAGGTGGCTTCGTAACGATTTCTAGCAAATTAAAGATTCACAGTAACATCTCACATTGCGACCACCTCAAACTTACGACCACCTTAATATAACTACCACTATTTTCGGACTTGCTTTCAATAACTCCTCTATAATTCAACTTGATAATGAGACCACCTCATTACTACGACTGACTTTTCGGATCCCGAATGTGGTCTCATTATCGAGGTTTTATTGTATTTGTTTAGATTGTCTGAATGAAACATATCTGCTCATCGATAGGATATTGATTTAACATAATTGGAATTTATTCGTAATAGTGCGGCGCGTTTATCAAACGTTTAAAATATATAAATAGACTATATCAGAACGACTAAAACTTTCTACAGAGCTAATGTTTATAATAAAAAAAAACTTTAATAAAGTAGGCGTGAACCCAGGTTAAATTGAAGTGGATTCAATAATATGATACATTCTGAAATTACCTAGATTAAACCCCATCGCAGCCATATAATTTATACCGCATATTAGTAATATTTATTTACATTTTGTATTTTTATTTTATTGGAAAAAATGATGCGGACTCAGCTGCCTACTTGCGTATAGGCAGATACGCGCCTGAAATATTCAAACTTGCGATGAATTCATTCAAGTCGCCACAATAGATCTGCACAATGGCCACAATAATCAAAGTCACGTGACGTAGAGTCGTTCTAACGCCGTTGTTGGCGCTGCTGAAGCGCTATGAAAGCTTTGAAATATTTAAAATGGATACCTGAGAGATGCATTTGAAATCTAGTACATTTGTGTATAGATTAACAGAGATCAGTCACAAGTTTCAGTTCCGGGCACGTGCGCACTGAACATGACGCGTGCCAGTGCGTATAATTACAAAATGAATTCGGAGTCAGTTGGGACATTTAGCGTGGAGTGACTAAACATGAATACAGTAAAAAGTAAGTGTTTATGTCCTAAAAACTGACCTCCTAGAACCAAATATTGCATAAACATGGTCGTTTCGCAACACCTTTACCAAGACAACTGTTAACAAACTGTGTATATGAATTGCAAAATCATGCCGTTTACAACCTTTACATAAATTGCTAACAGATATCAGAATTGATTTATTGTTAATCTTTATTTTGTCCAATAAACAAACTCCTCAGTCCGACGGTTGATAATGGCGTGACAAGTGTCAATTTAATCTCAATAAAATATGGATGTTTCCTTGTTATGTTTAGGCCAAAAAATCCTTCATTTCTGTAATCATCCCCAATTAGATGGTATATTTGTTTAGTTACATGCGAACAATGTATAGAAAAGTGATATTGAAAAATATTGTATTACAGTAATCCGGTTATATACGTACACCAAAAGCATTTTACTTCACTTCTGTTTCAAAAACGGCTAATATCGGAAGTCGCCGTGGTCGAGTGGTTATAGTTTCTGATTAGAAATACCTCAATGCTGTTAGTTCGAGCCCCATCCAGAACCAGACAAACTTCACATGTGAGGAAGCTGCCCCAGCTAACTTACGGAAGGTCGGTGGTTCTACCCAGGTATACGCATATGGTCCTCCTCCACCGTTTACCAAGAAAAGTCGCAAACTGATAACCATGACTGTTGGTGCGACGTTAAACCACAAAAAGAAAGACTAGCCTCAACGTAGCGCTTCTGAGAATAGAATAATAAAAACTCTGGCCTTACTTTAAATGACCAATTATTAAGCGTGCCTTGTAGATAAGTAGTGTTGACGGGAGGCTATTTTTCGAAGTCATTCAAGTAGTTACAAATAGCTGCAAAAGTCGATTTTATCAATAGCGAACTAGATTAAGTTTCAAGTCACCAATATTCAATACATTGCAATAAAAATGTTCCATACATGAAACTAGAAAAGTGCTTGTAGGACACGAATGCTTCAGTTAGGCCATACCAAATCGCGTCTATGATTAGCGTAACATTGAGGTTCAAAAACCTATCTAGCTATCCGAAAAAAAACAAGTGCCTCCGGAATAAACACAAAATTTCCCACTTAGTTGCCGCAAAATATTAGCTTCTATCGAAAGTCCAAACAGTCACTCAGTGAGAATAAATATGTTTAATTTCCTAAAACAAAACAAAAGCATAATATTGATCAATTTTGACTGGAAGGCATATTGATACATAGCAAATCGTTCCAGCATGTTATGGTCCAATAAAGATATTTCAAATGATCAAATATTCAATAATACGATATGTTTTTTATTTGACTCAGGCGATCAAAGCCTTTCCGTCCGCGGACGCTAAACATAGATACGATTTGGTATGGCCTTATGTAATGTAAAGACACAGAGAAGTGAGTAATACAAATTATGGACTTTTTGCAAATGGACCAAAATTTCTCAATACGAACAAACCTTTTCTTCCAGGTCAATGACATGGTTCTTAGATGCTACACATTTATGATGATCCTTAATGCCCACTATTTCAAAAGCCCATAGTTCTCGCTGAAGGTATTAGAGTTATGAGTCAGATATGATTTGATACCATGTTTTGACTCATGTAGTAATTACGCGCAAAATTTAAAGAGCCATTGTGATCATTTGTGACAAATACTTTTTCACTCCAATTCCAATTATTCTTTGTAGTGTAATGAGCCTGTCAGGACATTATTTTTCGAAAACATGGGTAACACAATACAAATTTGCAGGTAAATAAATTCACTCCCTACCAGTGCTTTGATACCACAACCATTTAATTGCATTCATCCGTTTTCACAATTATCTGAATAAAGCGCAGACTCTTTCCTTCAGGAAACAACACTTAAGTATCTGCAAGTATAAATAATAATCTTAACAAAACAGACACTACCCTTTATAAACAACAAAACGTCGTTGTCTTGAGGGGTCATCAGAACATATTAAATGCTCGAGATAAACCGGGTGTTCGTAATAACGAAGAGTTAGTTGGTTGACTGAAAAAAAATGTGCCGCGCGTCTGAACAAGCGTATTCACATAACATTACGATTTGCTTAGGTAGGATGTGCTTTATGATGAAACATGTATATTTGTTGATTTGTTTAAATATATTAATCTGACTGATTAAATAAAGTTTTCTATTCATGAATATATTCGTGTTTTCAGCAGTATAATATCACCCCATAGATCGTGTTACTTTCATGCGGTGTAACGTCTTAATTACACAGCGTGAGCATTACGTTTGATGCGGACCAAAGTACACGTACCACGTTTTCTACATACGCAATGAAAATGTTTCCATTAAGATTTATTTGCAGTTTTTATGCTCACAACTTGCAACCCTTGGCATTAAGTTCAACTCGCATGAGTATTTCCAGCACTTTGATTTTCTAAGTGATGGCGCAAAATCTTGCAAAATCTAACAACTGATGGTCAAGTTATGAACCGGATTAAATGCCATGACTGAATATATGCGAAGTTCAAAGGGCCACTGTGACCGTGACCTTCGAGTTGGCGATATGGTTCTTCATTTCGACATGTCATCTCATTATGTTGATAAGCTGGACCCCTTCATGACTGTTTCTTTTTACAGTTACTAGGGCTTAACGTTGCAACCAGGGTCACTTGAATATTTTTTCAAGCTTTATTGGTATAGGAGACGGAAGGCCGTGAGGTTATAAAACTCGAGAACTTCTCTCCAAGCTCAAATCTCAATTCCATTCTCAAAGTATTATGGTTGTAAAGACAGCTGATTAATGTTTAAATGCTCGGGTCAATCATGTTGTCAGAACAGTGTATAAATAATATCATTATTGTCTACTTATAACTAACTTTGAAAAATTAAAAGACAAGATATGGGAATTGAGCTCATACATCGATCTCTAGTTTTATAACCTCGATTTCAGGGCACCATCTACCTTACAAACGCCAGCTGGACGGCTTCCTCACATTTGAAATTTATCCATGTACATCAACACCTGGGATGGCACAAATAAGAGACGAACTCTTATTTTCAATGTGTTCCTCTTTGTTGACGGTACGACCCTGAGAGGCATTAACATCACCGATCATTATAAATATATAATATTTAGATAAAAATCTATCACATGATCTTGTAGCCGCGGCCGTGGTGCAGTGGTTAGTGCATTGGACTTGTAACCCGGAGATCCGGGTTCGAATGCCGGTCGCAGGTCATACCCTTCTATGCAAAATTGACAAAAATGCCGACTTTCCTCCATATGTGGAGAAGTTGCCGCCTCCTTGTGGAAGGGTAAGTTTGTACTGGTTAGTATACAGTCCAGGAAAACTGGTTATGTGAACCGGTCGCCGTATATAACTGAAAACTTGTTGAAAGACGGCGTTAAACACCAGTGACAATAAGTAACATAAAACAATAAAACATTAATACATGAAATTGTGACTATCACAGAAAAATATCTACTGGAGAACTGAGCTAAATTAAAACATTTGATTGCACTGACTTAAATACAAAAATAGAGTAGATTTCAATTTACCAACTGCATAAAACAGACTTTCAAGTTTTGGATCAAGTTTTACAACTGAATACAGTAAATTGCTCTTTAAAATTTATGATCAGAGTCAGAACGGTCACTCAAAAGCCTAATTAAAAGTTTGAATACAAGTCAATTTTCATAAATATTCGTTAAGAATATATAACGTCCTTATTGCCCAAAATACCTATATTTAAGTAAGCTATATCGATTTTGTAGAAGCAAACACAAACATACCATTGAATTAGAAAGGTGGGGGATGATGTAAACTATTTCAAATGTTCAGACATGTAACTTACTCATTCTAATTTGACTCTGCTTTTTATACTATTTATCATGTTGTAATCGATCTTATTGCACGCATTTTAGCAGTTTCAGTTTTAATATTAGCTGAAGAATTGTACCAACTGACACACCAACACCTCTGATTTTATAAAGGTATCATTCTCAATTATGTTCATAAAATATTTGCACATACATATACTTAAGTAGTTATTCTTTTAACTAGCTATATGTAAGTAGAGAGTTGATGACTAGCATAAGACCTAAAGAAAAAGCTTGTTTCTACTACCCAGACTGACCCTATTGTTTGCTGCCAACCCTATGATTTTTTGGTCAAATAATAGTTTTACAAAATATTTCGGAATAAAAAGAATATATCTCTACCTTAACCAACCATATTTTTTTCACAGCCAGTAACGGAAACAAGTTTTATTTTTGGCCTAAACATAATGTAGGTGTTGGATCCAATCTAATTGAATAGTACATTATGATTCACATACATACACAATAATTTGGAGAAAAGATTAGAAGTTCTGATCTACTAACTCTTATTTTTTTTGTCAAGTAACCTTACACAGTAAAACATAACCTAGCAACCACCTCAATATTATGACCACCTTGTTAAAAAGACCACGTATTTTTGGACAAGCTTTCAATAACTTCCAAATAATCCAACTTGATAATGAGACCACCTCATTGTTATAACTGATTTTTTTTGGTCTATGAGGTGGGTTCATTATTAAGGTTTTACTGTACATGATTTTGTCATACAAAAAACATAATTAATATTTGTAATATAGCTTAGGCCTATCTATCAAATGCTATTGGTTTACATCTTCTTTTTCAGTGTAGTTCAATCCAGCTCAAGCACATTCTGCTCAAAGATTTTGATTTGTTCGTTTTTATGTGACATTGCCACTGGTTTTAAAGCTGTTTTTCAACAATTTTTCAGATATATACTGGTTCTCCTAACCAGATTTCCTGGACTGTATTCTAACCAGTTCTAATTTACCCTTACATATGGAGCTGGCAACTTCCTCACCTATGGAGGGAAATGCCAAATTTTGTAAACTTTTCATAGAAGAGCATAACCTGTCGTGACCAGGATTTGAACCCGGATTGCCTGGTTACAAGTCCACTACTGGACCTTGGTCCTGGTGCTCAAAGATTATCAAAGGAAACCTTTCAGGGATGCATCATTCTTGGAATAGAACAGAACAAATACTTTATTTTGACTTAAGCTTATAAGCTCTTAGCCATATATACATAACATATACATATATGCATAAGTGCATGTGTGTTACATAGATTCCTTAATAATTATTATGAGTGATAAATTAATGAATGACAATTTAGTACATGTATAATGGAAAAATAACATAAGTAAATCATAATTAATGAATAGAAGCAAAGTAGAAAGAGACTGTTGTTAGAAAATCAGGGACCTCCACAGTAGAGGTTAAAATCTCTGATGAGTAATAAACAGCCCCATTGTGTTGTGAGTTCAATTCCCATCTAGGACCAGAAACAATTCACATGAAAGGAAACTGTTCTGATGGTTTACAGTAGGTTGGTGCTTCTACCCAGGTGCACAACTAAGGTTATCCTCAACTGTTAAAAGCTGGGAATCTCAACATGTCCCCGGCAGTTGTTGCAACTTTATATTTATCTCAGCAAATGATGCAAGATATTCTGATCTAGCACAAAAATGTAAGCTTTGTATAGATCTGAGCTCCAATCTCAATTGTGTTTGCACTACACTCAAGTAAGTCATAATAAGACTACAAGTTTTTATAACCATTGGCCAAGTTTCAATGGGACAAAACATAAACAAATCATAAAAGCATTTTAGCAGGACATTTCAATCAGTCAATAATTCCAATTGAGGCCATCTCTGAAAGATAGTCACTTTGCAGTTACTCAATCAACTCATTCCAAACAAATTTACGGTGATTTTGATTTTACTTTTTGTTTTTTTACACTATTCAAGCCTTTCTTGCACAGTATAAGCATGTAACGTTATCAACTTACTGTTAAATGTTAGGGTCATGTAAATGTGAACCAGCATTTTTTAATGATGGCCTTACTATCGAGAGTTTGAAAATGTTCAACAAAAATCTTTAGATCAGATTTATCAAGGAAACAAACATGACTGTCATAATTTACTCTTCAGTTAACAAGTCTTTAAGCAAATATTACACATATAAATTATTATTAAAACAAACATAAATTTAATCTGGAGTGCATCACAAACAAGAATCAAAGATTACATTTCTAAAACCAAACAAAAGATTAAATGTTTAGCAGACTGATATGTGTACAGTATCAAGTTAAATACAAAAAACTTGTGTGTTTGTTTGTGTGTGTGGAGGGGGTTGTGACTTGGAATAATCTTAACAGCAAATAATATTCACAGCTTCAATATGCAGCACTTTGACCATGAGGTATCATCCAGTGTTATTACTACTAAAGAAAACTAAAATCTTACAAGTTTTGAAGAGAAAACAAAACAACAGTAGCATCAACTCACCACTTCAGAGCAAAAAAATGGCAAAATCTTCCTCAAGGAGCACACAGAAATAAGCAACACTCACTCTACATAACAATACAGTAAAACTTCACATTGACCACCACAGTATAACAACTACCTTGTTACAATGACCACTTATTTTCAGCTTAACTCCCCGTAATACAGCTTGATAATGAGACCAACTCAATATTATGACCAATTTTTTGGTCCCAAAGGTTGTCTCAACATTGAGGTTTTACTTTACAATTCATCATCAGCTAAATTAAAGTAACTTTTTTTTTATTGAGAATAATACCAAGTTCCTGATTTTGTTCTCTGTTTGGTAAATGAAAATAATACTTGCAGTAATAAAACTTGTTGATAATTAATATGGTTTACAATTTCAAATTCAATTTTTAATACGTTGATGTATAGTATAATTTTCAAATACACTTTTGATCACCCATATGATCACAAATGAACGATAAAGAGTAATTCATAATTGATGTCACTGTACTGAAGCTTTTATGATACAGGCATCAAATACCAAGTTTGCGTCTATCTTCTATGACAGTAGTGGCAGCCAGCCGCCCAGCAGAGCCCATTACCCCACCTCCTGAAAAATAGATTGACATACATTTTAGGTGAATTGAAAAACCAGAATCAGTTCAAATGATTCTATGAGTGAGTGATAAATTGAAGTTATTGCCGTAAAATATAATGTTTCATTGATTTTGAACACATACATCACCACACTATGCATACCTTGCCCTGTTATAGATTGTCAGAATAAAATTTCAGCTCCAGTCATTCCAAAAATAAGGGGTATCATTGTAAATTGAAATGCATATTCAGACACGCCTAGGTTAACAATATCCATCTGGGATTAAGGTTTGTCATACAGAACCTGTGTGTGCGGCCATCTCTGAATAAAGACCACCCTATGAATAAAGGCCATTCTTTGAAAAACTGTCAGTGAATATTTAGAACAAGCTAAACTCCAAATAAAGGTCATCTGTCAATAAAGGCCACACTTTGTCTCTCCCAAGAGTGGCTTTAGTTCACAGGTTTGACTGTACTAAATTTACAATGATGGTGAAACAACTTGTCAAAACTTAATCTGTTACCTAAATATTGTTATTACTGTGTCTTACACTACTGCATACAAAAACTATATTTGGAAAATTTCATTTTGTTTACCTGTTGTTTGACAGCCCATTAAATAGCTATGATAATTTCTGAGCCATCCCAGGGAGAGTGAGGGGAGAAGAAAAAAGTGAATCTGGCATATATATTCCTATTTTTTTAGACCTCCTGGTGCTTTGTTGTGCCTAGAGTAAAGCACTGATACACCTTTCTCCCATTTCCTTTGATTTTCTAAACACAGTACAGGGCCCAGTAGTGGAGTGGGGACATTGAAAAAATGTCCAAGAAATATTGGAAGCTGGAGCTGAGTTTCAAACCCACAACCTTTCAATCGGTAGACAAGCATGTCACCATGCCACCCCAAAGCCAACTTAAAGAACAAGATTGGGCTTTATGCCTTCAAGTCCTGAGGATTTATTTATATGATTTAGTTTACATCAATTGTGAACCAACTTTAATACCACAACTTATATCAGTGACTATTTACTAGTATAAAAACTGCACCCTAGTTTCCATATCAGTACATGACCAAATCAGGGAATGAGAAGACAAAAATAAAATCCAGGAATGTCGCATTGACAGAAACTTTAAATATTATGATTCTGTGACCTTAGCCCTGTAATTGTTTGATAGCAGACATTTCATTGGCTGAAGCTCACAGAGTTATGATAATAATAAAACACTATATAAATAATATGCATACAGTACATGCACAAATTTATACACTGATGCATAAATTCATTGCATGGGTAGTGCATTGGACTGCTGAGCAAGAGAATGTGGGTTTGATCCTCTGTAGGGGCACATGCTCATGCAAAATTGTCCTCCATCAATGAATAAATTTAATCACATGGGGTAGCTAGGCAGATGGTTAGCAGATAAACAACAGGTATAAGAGCATGGAAAGTACTGGTTACAAGACTAAATGAATGTCCAGGGAAAGTAGTTAAGTTAATCTGCCAGCCCTGAACATGACTGAGAAATTGTCGTTGGCAGTGTTAAACAGCAATTCAAACAATAAATTCATCATTATGCAAGTATCAAAAACATGATGGAATCATGATCATATATAAACCATAATCAATGTGATGATGTCACTATAATTTGTGAAACACAAGTTATAATATTTTTACATGATGAAAGTCTCAATGCATGTCCTACATATTTTGCCCAAACTATTTCAACTCAAGTTAGAATAGTTTTCACTCAAAATCAGTAATCTGAGATCGACTGTTTTTTTATTATTTGAATGACTTCAAAACTATTCTGCATACAGCAAAGATATTATTACATGATTTGGGTATTTTCATACAAAAATAGTCATAATCCCATTCTCATAACTAGAGTCTTGACACTCGCAATGAACCGTAAATACTGTTTCATGCTATTTGTCTATACAGTCAATATACAGTGTTTCTTCTCTCCATTTAGTGAGGCTAGAGGCTGGACAGTATTTTTCTTTATGTTTCTATAGAACTGAAGAATAGATTTATAATAAAATTGAAAAAGAAATGACATATAACCGAGTCATTTGGCGACGATTCCAGCTTTAAAGTTGGATGAAGACCCCGAGCTGTACACCTGGGTAAAACCATCGACCTTCCATAAGCTACCTTTAATCCAGTATTCACATGCATTAAGACCTCCATTAGCAACTACTTCAATATTAAGACCAGCTAAATGTAACAACCACCTGTTTTGATCTCAATTTTTAATGAAAATGTATTTTACTCAAAGAACACTTGATGGCTTATAGCAATGATACGCATGTTTTACCATGTACTAAAGACATTCTGTATGAAAGGGTTTACTGGTTTTCTGTGGAAGATTATGAAAAACATATCTTTCAGAAGCCATAAGAATTTCTAGTTTCAATGTCATCAGAGTGGCAACCTGTGGGCAAAAACCAACAGTGTTTAAACGTTACACCCTTCCTTCCTTAACTGGGTGCTTTTTTCACAGGTTCAGCAATAAGAAAACGTAATCCTTCTACATGTGGTTATCAAAAATGACAAGAAGAGATACTTTTGCCCAATTCAATGCAAATCAGTCCATTTATAAACTATTTGTATTACCTTTTAATTCACAATAATATTTATGACCATACGCAAAGCACACTAACAAAAGCCATGACTTAAAAATTACTACAGGTCAACTGATAGCTGATGTCTATTGAAGTCAAAGAAAAGTAAATACACTTAATTGATCAATACAGAAACCATTTAAATATTTAATGTTAAATATGTTTGTAATGGCAATATATAATATCAGTAAAATTTCAAGCATGATAAGACCAAGTGGTGACAATTTATGTAGGTTACTATGATAATGTACAAAATAAATCAAATGAACATGCGCATGTACAGACAAATTTTATTAGTACAGGTTAATCATTCCACAACCAACATTATCAAAGTCTCAACAAAAAAAGATGCCTCATTGCAATACAGCAAGTTAACTCTACACTAATTAAGGGACAAATGGCACATGTTCTTAAAATTAGAAGGGGTCACGTGGTTTAAGTCTCTTTCTAGTAATCAGTAGCCCCCATCGCTGTGAGTTTGAATTCCAGCAAGGACCAGAAAAAATTCACATTTGAGGAAGCTGTCCAATTAGTTAACAGAAGGTTGGTGGTTCTACACAAGGGTATGCCTAGGGTCTTCCTCCACAGTTAAAAAAAAACTGGATAAAGTAGTCAAGTGACCTTGAATATTGGTGTGAATATAAAAAAAAATTAACTAAGACTGATCAGTTGTCAGTTTAAATGGTGAAAGTTGAAGCCAGTGATTTTTTTCGTGTGATCTTTGAGAGAATACAGACACTTATTTTCCAAGCCAAAAGTCTATATTTTCCCCTAAAGTGCTATTTTTGTTCATAATTTTCCCCTTTTTCATGATTTATTGCCCTATATTTCCCCCTTTTAGTGAGGTGAAGGTGGTTCTAAAATTTAGAAAATAATCACTGTAAGCACTATTGAGTAAATATTATAAAACTGGTCCAAAATAAATGGTCTTCATCATGAGGTTGTCATAATATTGAGGTGGTCGCTAAGCAGGGTTTTATAGTATACAAAAAACGTCAGGAACGCAAAAAGATTTAAACACTGTAAAATAGCAGTCTTCACTACAAACATAAAATCTGTTTGCGAGCTTAGTGGAAAGAATTTGTGTCAACTGAATTTATGTTTCCTTATAGAAATTTAACAATAAGAATCTCTAGTTTGAGTGTTTTTTGCCTTTTCATCTTTTATAGACTAAAAAAAATATATCAAGAGCAATATGTGATTAATATCTTTCTTGTATTGCAATGAAAGTCACTGTTGACCCATGTGATATTTAGTAATGATCTGATTCTTTTTTACTGATTCTTGTGGTATTTAAGATCTCCTAAATCTCCCAATGGAGAGAAATAACATTGTCCTTTTAAACAGTTGTACTCCATTAAAGATACATTTACTCAATTACAAAGCTTCACTATTAAGTGATAACATAACATCCAAAATTAGTATATCAAAAAGGAGCAAACAGATTTTGGGAACTTTTTTTGATTGTTATAGGTTTCCATGATAGAAATGATTTAAGGTGAGATTTTTCAGAAACAATAACAATCATTGGAGTTATCGTCCCTTTTAATTTACATTGATGCCTAAGGATTAGCAGCCCATTTTTCAAAGATTAAAGAAAAAGGAACACACATTTCAATGAAAACTCACAGTAAAAAAGATGCAAAAACACAATATCAATCTAATTTGATAAAGAAAAATATAGATAATTGTGCAATATTTTCAGAAATTAATATTTTTCTATTTTTAAGCAAGGGCAGTAACTCTTACAAAATTACAAAAACTTACAAAATAAGTACAGTATTATGGATATAATACCTTAAGAAGACAACTTATTGGACCAAAGGAAATAATACCACGAAATAGCTAAATATTAAGGTGTACACTCAAGTCAAATTATTATGTATATATTGAAAACAGGCCTGAAAATGATCATGGGATGGTCTTAATGTTGAAATGGTCGCTATGTGAGGTTACAGGGATTTCCCTGATGCAGGTTTCTTGTGTTCCTGACGCGATATTCAGTTGAGGGACTCGCATTGAGAGTGACCACTGCATCCTTGGACCCCTTCTGACTCAGAATTTGCCCTTGCCATTTTCTGTGAGGGACCCCCAAAAGTCCCAAGGGACCCCTAAAATGTTGGAGATGGCAGTTCAAGGGACTCTTGGGTGAAAAATCTTAGGGAAAACCCTGGGTTATACTGTACATTAAAACCTCAAATAGCAACCACCTGAATATTATGACCACCTTGTTATAATGACCACTTAGCTGTCCTATAACTCAGCTTGATAATGAGCCCACCTCATTATTATGATGGAGTTTTCGGGCCCCAAAAGATGGTCTCATGATAGAGATTTAGCTCATAATCAACAATTATGAGCTGAAAGGAGGTGGGCTCCATGGTTGAGTAGATATGTCTTCTGACTCCATTAAATCACCCTTTAAATTTCACCAAATGAGCCTGGCCGTGGTGAGACCTTTTTCCCCGAAAAAAGAACTAACAAGTTTGCATACACAAGTAAGTTATAAATGACAAATGAATTCAATCCAGGCAATTTAGGCTGTCAATTCAAAACAAAGGTCAGTGACACACAAAAAAATAACAGTAATCGTTGAGATATGTGAGGTGAAAATACACAACTGTAACTTAATACCACTGAACAGGCTGTAAACCAAACTATTTTCAAATTATTCAAAAGTATTTTTGAAAAAAAAACTTACTTTATTGAAAGTTATATACATTTTAAGCTTTATACCATATACACAGACTGATCCCAAGAATTTCTGTATCTTGAAAACAAAATCCAATTCAGTCTTGGATCTTTGTCCACACTGCCTGTTCTGGAGGCAGTATCATAGACACTTTTTAAAAATCTCCCAGAAATAGTGAAAATATAGGACACAAGGTCTAAAATATAGGATTATATAAGATTTATAGGACACTTTCTGATATATAGGACACAAGGCCCAAAAGATAGGATTGTATATTCAATATTTTTGATGTAGTTTTATTGCAAAAATTGTTCATGGTTCACAAAACGTTTTGGAAGGGCAAACAAAATAATCACTTTTACATGAAAATCATGTTTCTTTGTAAATGTGATGGCTGGTTGAAGTTCAAAATGTTTGAACAGATGTGACAGGGGCAAGTTATTTTAATTTAGAATTTGGACAAGTACAATTCTCAAATATGTACATTTAGGTCATTCTGGGTGTATGCCACCTCTTCTACAAAGTTATTCTCATAAAATTTCTGGTAATAAACATGTATTGTCAATACATGGGCCCGAGCCTATAAAACTTGAGATTGGTCTCTGAGCTCAAATCTCATATTTTGTCCTTAAATGATTAATTAATTATTACCATACAATAATGATATTATTGATACATTATTCTGACAGCATAATTTTTGGTCAGTAAGTGTTCAGTCATATAGTATATAATGCAGATGACACAACATTTCAGAGGAATACAGAAGAACATGGTTATAGTAAATTTTATCGTGAATTCCTGAGGAACCAAATTATTTCATTATATCCATGTCTCTATATTCATAACGATGAAATAAAAAGGGTGTTTCTAGAAAAAATTAATGCTTCACTGTATCCAATTAATCACTATGTCCCAGTTTACTATAACCATGTTTTACCGTACTTTAATCTTTTACATCCAATGTCTTTTACATTGTGGGAATGGCATTCATTGCTAAATTTAGACCTACAATGGTCCCATGGACCAAAATCACACTTATAAAACTTGCAACCCGGCAATCCGGGTTCAAATCAAGGTTGCAGCAGGTCATACCCTTCAAGGAAAATTTACGAAAAATGTGGATTATCTCCATATGTGGACAAGTTCTCTATAGAAGGGTACCTTAGTATATAGAGCTGGAAAACTTGTTAGGTGAACCAGCCACCATATACAACTGAAGAACTTAAACCCAGTGAAAAAAGTGATAAACCTTTAAATCACTCACCTGGATGTGCTCCACTACCACAGAGGTACAGTCGTGCCAAAGGTGATCTGTAATTACTCATTTCAGAAATAGGTCGACTCATGTAAAGTTGATCCAGTGACATTGCTCCATGAAATATGTTCTGAAATATATATATTGGAATTCATTAAAAAAAAACACTTTGCACAGCAATTGATGTGTGAACTAATCTTCTGTAGATAATGCACAACACGTTTGGTTTTATAGACTTATGTTAGCTTAAGATAACAGATTTTTTTTCGAACAAGTATCTCCATAATGTTTCCTATTTCAGACATTTACCTCTAAAGAATCAGCTGACAAAAGATTCCAAAAGCAAACAACAGGATGAAACAAATTTCATTCACAAACAGGGGATAGCAAATTTTTAAGTTTAAAAACTGCTATCTTTAGTTAAAATATGACCATAAAACAGGCCCTAGGACTGTTTATTTAGATGTTGTGTGTAGGTCAGTGTGAGAGACAGTTTGAGAGAAGATTTAAATTAAGTGTATAGTCATGTCTTTATCAGTAATTTAACTGACTCTTATACTATGACAAAAGATTATTGTATGTTGCTTGCTAAAGAATAGTAAATTACTGCTGGTTAACTGGGTACAACTGGTACAATGACAAACAAAACCAAATCATGGTTGAAAAACTAATCCAAATGAATACAGTTGGCATTTATAGTTTTAAAACCAATTGAAGTAGCACTTGGTAAGAATTTTGAACATTTTTAAGTCTTCAGCATAAATAAACTTGAATCTGGTTACTCCAGCAATACATAGAAATTTGATATTAAATTTGCGTGATAAGAGAAAAGCTTAACGATATAAATCATGTAACTTGTATATAAATCATCCCTATCATGTTCTCTTTTAACTGAACATTCGCCAGTCACTTCCTGAAAATGTCATGCAAAATGCAAAATATTGATTGTTTTGTTCAATAGATAACAATGATTAAAACTGGAAACCCTTTTATAATAACACATAAATCCTGAGATTAATTAATCAGACAAAGATAATTGGTTAACAATTAATTATAGAACACCATATTATGTATTCATTTCAGTGGGATTTCATTTCAGCGATTTTCCCATCTACAATTATTGTGCTATACGATGTTATAGCAAAATGAGTTGACCATTGTAAGAAGAAATCTTGTTTCAATTTTAAGACCACCCAACCTTACCCAACCTTGTTACAACAAGCACTTGATCTTTGACCAGTCTCCAATTATCACTATTCACTTGATAATGAGACCATCACAGAATAAAATAATTTATGTTTGGACCAGAAAATGATCTTAACATGGTAGTTTTATAGTACTTGATTTGAATTTAATAACCTTGCTTCAATGACAAGACTATCTGTTGCACATTTGTTTTATTTTATAAGAAATATGATACTGAAAAACCTAAATTTATCAAGTTTTGTAAATACTCAACAATATCAACACACTTGTAATCTTATCCCCTTTTCAACATACTTTACATGTGTGTAATTCTCTACCACGAATGAAAATATATATCTTCAAGCATATATTTTATGTAGAGAACAAAATAATTAAAAAGTAAACGTAGCAATATTCAGTATGTAAACAAGATATTCAGATATTCAGAGAATGGGACTCAGGGGTATCCATGGTTGAGTGGTTATGATCTCTGAGCAGTAATCACAATTCTAACATCACTGTGAGTTTGAATCCCACCCAGGACCTGACAAATTTCACATGTGAAGAAACTGTCCAGCCAGCTTACCGAAGGTCAGTGGTTCCTTCCATCATTATTTTCACTGGGTTTAACGCTGTTTTCAACAATTTGTTATTTATACAGGGTGGCTGGTTCACCTAACCAGTTTTACTGGACTGTATTCTAACCAGTACTAACTTACCCTTCCACAAGGAGCAAGCAACTTCTCCACATATGGGGAAAAATTGACACTTTTTTTGCCAAATTTTCATAGAAGGTTATGACCTGCGAGATTTGAACCCAGATCGCCGGGTTACAAGTCCAGTACACTAACCACTGGGCCACAGTCATGGCTTTCTTCCACCATTACAGCTGTAAAAGTCTCCAAATAACCTTTGTTGTTGGAGCAAGATTAAATCCCAGCAAAAAAAATGAAAATGGTAGAACAATTGAAAGATCCCCAGTAAAATCTTGGACAGAGGTTATAAACTTGAGACTGATCTTATATTTAAAATCCTACATTTTTTCATTAATCTTCAGAAAACTTTGATAAAATTATATAATAGCTGAAACAGTATTTAGCATGCAAGTTAATTAATCAAAACATAACTTACAGTTAAGCATAAAAAAATTGTTTCTGGTTACACGGCTTACCCCAATTTTCCCCCACAACCCCAGGCTTTTTATAAGGTCCGAGGAATGGTACATTTATTTTCTTACCTTTTTGCACAAAAATGATCTCAATGGCAACTTTAAAGAGTACCAAAACACAAACAAAAAAATTTCTTTACCTATCTACCCTATTTTTAATGAGCATGTGACCAAAAACAAACAAATTTTATGCCGTATATCAAACACGTCTGAAAACCTAAAATAATTATTGTAAAGAATAGTATCAATTTCATAAAAGTCTAGTTCTACAGTGTAAAAGAACATTACCCCTCCTGTAAGTCCAAAAACTCTCTCCAGATCTGGTGGAGTCAGTATATCTCTGCCTACAACACTTTCTTTGAACCCGGGCGCATACTGTTCTATACTGTCAAATACTGGAAGAGAAATGCAAAACCTTCAACTGTATATAAAAATGACTGCAGTACATCAATCCTAAATCAATGGACATCATTTATCAAAACAAGGCAACCCTGTGAATTCCTATATTCCCTCAGCCATCAAATTGTGGAACCAGCTTCCTAAAGCAGCCACTATGGTTACTGACATGAGGGGCTAGCAAATAAATGTTGAAGGAATTGTGTATTATTATATATCAGGCCTACAATGGCCACACCGACCAAAAAACACACACCTATAATATTTATAAACATATACAAAGGTTCCAACTTACAACTAAAGTGACAGTTTCCACACCATATTTGTTCAAAAAACATAACTTTTTTTAAAACTTGCTCTGACTTCTTATAACTGGTGTCTGCAGATAGCTGACATATTATGCTATACATAACCGATAAAAGTTTTGTCCAATTCAAAACTATAAAACAGACATTTCATCTCTTTCCACCATTGTACATACAATTTTAATGCATGTTGTACAAAGCCTATAATACAACATTGGATAACAAGTCTGGTATGTTTGTCATATCTTTATTTGCAATTTATTTAAGTTGTCTTTCATGTCAACAAAAGCTTTGCAGAGTGCAGAGATAGTAATAATTAATAAGAATTTATGAAATATGTTCAGTCATCTGACTCCCTTATTGTTAAAGGTTCTTACTTTACAATTTCAGTTATATACTGTTCCAGGGTTACCTACTAGTAGCAAACAAAGTCACGATAACAAAGTAAGCAACAACCCACTTCCACGCATGATTCAACAATTTATTTAAGGTACTAAATTCCTAATACTGTACTTTTCTGACATATATGTGCAATGCTAAACAAAAATGTCAATATTTGAAAATAGTATAACTCAATTATTGTTATTTCTTTGATATTTACTCTAAATAATTCAATGTATTTTCAACACATTTTTTAATTTTTTGAATGTAACATAGAAAAATGTTAATTTTTGTAGATAATACATTGTGACATATCTGTTTCCTCACCAAACTAAATTGATAACAGCGACTTATCTTTGGTCAAACACCCTCAGACCCAAAGATTTGTACAGGGAAACAAATCTTTAACCCATATAGCACCATAGTCGATTTTTATTGACATCCAATTAGCCCACAGTAGTTAACTTAGGTATTTCATAGAAATTTTCAACCCTCTGGGAATGTATTTATTGCATGCAGTAAGTCTTATGGTGCAATGTTATCAGGGATTTTCCTTGTGTATTTATGATATGGGTCAAGTTAACACAGATAAAGCAATAATATCGTCTTTATTAGTTTAAAACACACAGCATGTGTACTAAATGACACAAAATTGTTTGAGGAAAAATATTTGGAGCTAAACTATACATAACAAGAGGAATATGATGCCGAAATCTAACACTTTAAGATTTTGAGAATTAGGTATGGAGACTGAATTTAACTGTTACTGCAGATTATGTAATTCCACATACCTAAGTCAGCGTAGGCATTTCTATTTTTGTCGTCCCACGTCTGACCATCTGCAAGGTGGTAAGGTGTATACTGGGTAAACAACAAGACCACATGATGTCCTGGAGGGGCCAAAGTAGGGTCCAGGCTTGATGGAATGGTCATCTCAATCATTGGCCTGAAAAAAAGTTAGTAAACTGGATTAGCTTGTCCAACTTGTCCTTGATCAGAAATCTCTTCAAGAATGGCATAAATCTCAAACACAAGCTTTTTTAAAACATTTTTCAGGTATATACAGCAGCTAGTTCCCCTAACCTGTTTTCCTGAACTGTATACAAACCAGTACAAACTTACCCTTCCACAAGCAACTTCTTCACATATGGAGGAAAATCAACATTTTTGTTAAATTTTCATAGAAGGATATGACCAGCCACAACCGGGATTGGAACCCGGATCGCCAGGTTACAAGTCAAGCACACAAACTACTGGACCGTAGTTGCAGCAAACACAAGCTTTGTAAGGCAAAGCCTGTTTCAGAATTTCTGTTGTCTGGTGGAAAATCAGTTCAAAACTAATTACAGTTGAAATATCTACTCTTGGTGATATAAATGTTAATAAAAATATGAATAAACACACCACTGTGCCACATCAGGCCTAAACAAAAAGATTAAGGTTTGTTTCCAGTTACATGCCCAAAAAAATATGGGTCGGTAGGTAGGGATTTTCTCTTTTTATACATATATCTGCAATACAGTTGTGAAAATTACAATATTGCACTAATATTTGGATGCTGTAAAAACTTATGAGTCAGCAGGTAAAAGATGGGTCGTGTAACTAGAAACAAACTTATTTTGTTTTTAGGCATCACTAATCAAGTCATCCATGGGGAACACAACCTTTTGAATATCGTTTGCAGCATTTCGTCATTTAGCAATTAAAAACATTAGCAAATAAATCATAATTGCACTGACAAATAAGTCGTTATAAAAATCGGAAAAGGCTTCTTTCCATTTTTAATTTTATCAACAACATACATGCTAGATCAGGGCGCTGAAAAAACGAAAATTTGCCCGTCCAGACCAAATTTCAAGTTCCCGGACCGATTTCAGTTATAAAAATTTGTTAAAAAATCGGTCCATAAACGATCTATAAATTTCGGTCCGAAATCGCTAAGTACGTGCAAACTGTCACAAAACTTACTGTATGTTGTTCGCACGATTCTCAATACCTTAATAAATATGTCAAGATAATAGCCTGGAGTGATCATCTGCTAATCCTATCAATGGAAGTCTGTCAATATAGGGGTAATTAGTCCAAACACGTGTTAGATAATAGAAAACAATGCAGTGCAATTGTGTTGAGTGATGTGTTTGCTGCGTATATTAATACTTGAGTTAAAGATTTCAAACGTCGTTCCGTAAGTGAATTAAAAACTGTCATTATTTTTAAATTTAGCATTGTTTCGGTTTAATCAAAGGCGGTGAATTGTTTTAGAAGTCATAACAGAAAACAATATCAAAGAAAATTTAGCAACATCAAAAAGGAAGCTGACATTAATTGCTAAAATTCTAGACTATACTGCAATTCAACGATCAACCAATGACAGCTTCGAACACAAGACGCTTGTCGATATCAATGTCGTACCTCCGCCTTCTCATCTGTTTACAATTTAATAGCTCCTTTGGTTTAGCAGTCATGTGACTAAGAAGTATGTCATCTATTACATTTACACGGGTGTGATATGTCATTGTTGATGACGTCAAAGGATTAAAATTGTGGATTGATATATCTAATTGTGTCTAGAAAAAAATCTTAAATTGGTAAATGGGATATCGTTTGATATTATCTATTTCAATCAAGTATGTGTTTGTGATTCCATTGTATTAGTATCAGGTTGAAATTTAAATTCCGTTTTTGTTTCGTTTTTTACTGTTAAGTGTTCTGTAAATATGAACAAATATTTGCCGTATTCAGAAACTGGGGGTGGGGTAAATTGAATGGATGGGGGTTCTACGGGCCTGTACTGATTGGGATTTCAAAATTTTCCATGCCCTGTGCTAGATATTAGAGTGAGTAAGGTAATTAATTTCAAGCACTTTTGGGCAGTAATAAAGCCTTTTCCAAAGAGAAAAAAGTTGTTGCCTTAGACTAGAATAAATACCTGGTTTCTACCCATAGATATAGGATCGGTAGAATCCTTTTTAATTTTTTTTTGGTCAGACATATGGATTAAATGAAAACATCAGCTTGAAAAAAATCGACAAACACCCAAAAATATCGAGGGTCAGCAGAAAAAATAGGCTGGTCATTATAAAACAAACAGATTTTTTTGTGACTTATCTTCTTGCTTTATCTTAAGAGTATGCAATCAAAGATAAAATATAATGGAATACCTTTTAGAGTATCTTCCCTGTTTAGCATCTAGATATGCCTCAGTTATATCGTCCATGTTTTCACTATTAATATGTATTGTAGCTCTATGGTGGGGCATTACGGAATCTTCACTATCATTAGGATTTGCCAAGAAATTTGGAATTTTATTTACAGCCACTGAAAAAAAATAAAGAGATCTAACATCATTCCAGTTTAACATTGCACCAAAAGCCAGGGTCATTAGGCGACTTTCCATAATTTTAATAAATAAATTTAATAGCAGAAAAGACTTCAGGCTTATACCTAGGTAGAACCATCAACCTCCTGTAAGCTAGCTGGACAGTTTCCTCACTTGTGAAATTTGGTCCTGATGGGATCTGAACTCACAGCAGTGAGGGGCTAGTGATTAGTCAAGTCAGAGGCTATTACCAATTGACCATGAAGGCCCATAAAAAGACCTAAAATTCATTTTAACTTACAAATAAAATCACACAGGATTCATTAAAACTGAACCGCAAAAAGATATGAAAAACTGTTCATATAAGACCAGATTTTCTAAGTTTTGCTTTTTTGTTACATTTTTAAGCAGACATAAAGTAGGTATTGGAAAAAAATATATAAAAAAATAGAAATATTGAAGTCAACAAGTTGAAGTAAGTATAAATAAAAGTAACAAACAATTTGCTTTTTTCTTTTATTTTAAAAGCAAAAAAGAAGCATAAAACCTAGCTGAATGTATGATAATTACACTTCTAGACTCATAATTAGGTGATGTGAAGATATTTTTGGCAAGTTTTGAAAAGTTGTTTTTGACAAATTTCTGAAAATATTGTTAGACAAACTTTTGACGTTGTGTTGTCATATTAACAACACAAAGGGACCTCCATGTGGTCGAAAGGTTTTGGTTTCTGATATGTAATCAATAGCCCAACAAAAACAAAGCAACAGAATTTAACAACCAATCATAATGCATTGTACTCTCAAGATTGACCAATCAAACAAAGCTACCCTAGAAATAGTTTTCTTAACACAGAAAATAGGTAATTTGAATTGAACGATATTTTACTTACATATATTATGAACTTAACAAATAAATTCAAACATAAATGATAACAGGCATAGAATTCTATATTAAGAGAGAAATCTTGAAATTACCATTAATTTTCGTCACTGGGGAATCATAGCTGACAAGTGACACTTCCTTTTCAACATCTGATGGTAATGCACTCTACAATTAGACAAATATTTTATTATCACTAATTTAAATAACATAGTAACAAACTTTTCCTCCAAGAGATAAGTCATTGTCTTAACCCTTTGCCTCATAAGCATATTATGGACTCTATCAAATTCAAAGAAAATATGAAAAACATCAATTTATTTAAGAAAATTAGGTATTTTTTTCTCTGACAGAGTGGAAAACATTGTGGCAAAAGAAGCCATTAATCATTACAAGCAATGACTTCTTTTGCCACAATGTTTTCAAAAGTCGTCTGTTTCAGATGTGGAGAAATGCAGTATTATGAGGCAAAGGGTTTGTTTCATGGCTATTTTCAACAGTGTTTCAGTCATATATACCATTAGGGAGTTAACCTAACCAGATTTCCTGATTCAGTACCAGTACTAACCCTGTCCTCTGTATGTAACTTCCAACTTTGCTGTTTGAATCACTCAAATCAGCATCAAAGGTTGATTCACTATTTTCCATACGCAGGGTTTGAACACATGAACTTGAGGTCCTGAGACCTAAAACCCTCCTAATTGAGATAAGCCAACAGGCTAGGATTTTAAAAAATGTATCAAACTTAGAACAATCAATATGTATTATGAAGCATAAAATAAAATTGTCTGGACTACAAAATAGATGCATAGATTCACTTAGACCAAGAAATGCAAAACCACCAGTATATCTGAATGGATATGCAAAGACATGTTATCAATTTTCCTCTCTACAGTAAAAAGAAAGTTTCTAAACGTGAAGAGACATGATGGTAAAATTACAAGGCTTTTAAAAGAAGCACATAACATTTCAGGCTAGACAACTTAATTGCAAATTACAGTCTGAAAAATAGACAAAAAAGACAGAATTGCGTTATCTTAAAATGATCAAGATCACCTTCGGCAAAAGGTTAAGGAATGTGACCTTGGGTGTGGCATTTGAGAGAATGACCTTGGCCTTTATTTCAGTTCCATCCTGAAGTGACACGCCCACTGCTTCATCATTCTGTGTGATAATACTGCTCACAGACTGTAATGTTCATAATTAAAATAAATGGTCATGTGAATGTAACGTTTAATTCTATGATCAAACTACAGACATACCAAAAAGTATGTAAGGTACCCACAATAAATCTTCAAAAAGATTCAACATCAATATCTAATTATTATGACTACCTCATTATAAAATTCACTTATTTTCAGACTGGTTTTCCACTGAAACCACCTAAATATTAAGGCTGCTTTTTTGTAGTCAAAAAGTTGGTCTTATAATACAGTGGATATACTGTGTAAGAAATTCATTACCAAAGTAATTGAGTAAAACCAAAAAAGTATGTAATGATGATAAATTGTTGTGTGTTTTTAAAATTCTATGGGGAAAAATCAAGTGAATGATTAAAAATAATTTATATAGGTATGTTCATTTCAACTGCAAAGGAATCCGTCCTTCAAGAATGTTTTAATTCAGTTATTGATCATACTATTTATACAGGTCATACAATGAGGAAAATACTACAAAGATTAAAAGACAATGCTGATTAGAGTATGAAAACCAGGCCTTTAACATGTATCAAATTATATTTTTTTCTCTGCCAGTATAATGTTGCACCAACAGCTGGGGGTAATTTGGCAACTTTTCCAGCTTTAGAGGAAGACATGTACACCTGGGTAGAACCATTGACATTCTATAAGCTAGCTGGATAGCTTCCTCTAGTGAACTTTGGTCCCAAGCAGGATTTGTACTCACAGCAGTGAGGGGCTAGTGATTACATTACTACTCGACCATGGAGGCCCCTCCATCAAATTATCCAAAAACTAATGTCTTGATTATTAATAAAGTATATTCCAATTACTAATATCATAATTTATTAATTAATGTCATGTTGCATTGAACAAACACACAAAACTTACCTTGTCAGTAAATATACTAGCTCCATGATCTAATGCACAGTTAGCTATAGATTGTGACACCGTCCCCATGCCCCCTTCCACATATCCCCAGGCCCCTTTTATCCCTTCTAATTCTCCCATAACATGATGTAACAACACATACCTAAAACAGAACAACTGAATAGATCAGTAAAACATTTATACAAATTAGATAGATCAACTAACAAGAAATGTGGAAGTACCAACAAACCAAGTTTTCATAAGTTTGGAATGATGTTGTTTTCCCTTCTTTGCAATAACCTTGACCCCAGATCCCCTAAATACAATCCAAAGCTAGGCCATCATTCATATATACCATGTTTGGCAGCAACAGGTCAATCAAAAACTAAAGTTTGCAGACAGTAACCAATAGTTTGACTTCACAGCCTACATGCCTGGCCAAGAATTTCAACCATCAAATAACCAGTCTCTTAAACTTTTTGTTGAAAACCTGGTAAATAAACTTTCATATGATGCATGTGGTCTCACATAAATAGAAATATATGTAGTCAAATTTTGAGAGACACTTTTATGTATATACAGACAAACAGCTGTAGAACTAAGGAAAAGGCAAAATTTTGCGTACATAATTTTATAGAGCATTCCCTGTTTGTAGTCAGTTAGTGGTAGATATTATCATATTTACCAGTCAAAGCTCAAAAGCTCTACCAGATATTGCTAAATATTTACTAGATATTGCTCAATCTTTATATTAGATATTGCTAAAAATTCATTAAAAGTACCCCACCCACTGCCAGGTGTTTCTGGACTAATCATGGCACCAATAACAGCATCTGTAGCTAATGTGGCCTTCAGAGGTTCAGATTCAAACCATTTATCCAAAATCTGGAACAAAAAATCAAACACATAAAACTTTACTAAGGGACCACCTCAATATTAAGAGCCCTTACTAACTTTGTTAGTCTGGTATTCAAAATTCTTCCGTATTTAACATCATAATTATATCACCTTAATATTACAGCATTTCCTTATAACATGAACTTATTGTCAGACTTGTTTTCAATATTTCATCCATATTTTAACTTGATAATCAGTCTACCTCAATATTATGACATGTCATCATAAACAACAACTTATTGTTAGACTGGTTTGTTTTAGATTTTTCACCCATATTTTAACTTCATAAACCGACCACAAAAATACTACAACATTTCATTATGATGGGAACTTATTATTAGACTGGGTTTCAATATTTCTTCCTTATTTTAATTTGATAATCAGACCACCTTAATATTAAAACCATTTATTTGGGTTCAAAGGGTGGTCTTAACATCAAAGTTTTACTGTTTCTATCAGATAGAAATCAGTTCTGGAAATCTTTAATGATTAATCAGTTAAACAATTCAAGAACATTTTGAAAAAAAAACTTCAATGTGCTACATTCTCTGCTGTACATATAGTTCGTATGTATTAAATGTATTAATTTATAAATAATATCAAAACACTTACTTTAGTTGCGGGAGCTGTCATCAGTTCATAGAAAGCTTGACTATCCTTGCCTAAAGCCTTAACTGAAAAATACAGGGCATACAGTTGGAACTAAACAACATCAATCAGAGTCAATCTTCAGAAACAATCGATCAATTAACACCATAATACTAATGCAATACATACACAATAATGATCAAGCTAAAAAGAAATCCCTCCCAATTTTACAGAATTAACATTCATAATACAACTTTTGTCACTGTTTTTAAATTTTCCAGGAAAATTTCTCAAAAATCTTATACATACCACATCCAAATAAATTTCTCAAGGAACGTAAAGTTTTGAGCTTTTCTGAGAATGTACTTCGTTGCCATAGAGATGGAAGGTAGATGGGAGGAGAATCAAGAAGAGGGTCCAAAGAGGAGACAACTCTATCCAACATCCCCTCAAATTCTTCAAATTGCTGAAAAATATTGACAGATAACAAATGATTTATCAAAATTAAACAAAATGAGAAGTCTTAATCAGGGTTTCTACTGGACATTATCTATTTTCCGCCACATGTATGGAGAAGAGGGTCCAGGACACAAAAAAGTATGCTTAATTTGATTTTTTTTGCCACTTGCAGATTTGTTTTCACCTGTTGCGAAACTGGTGAATGGCAGCGGAAACCCTGCTTAATGTATGATTTTACAAAACTTGTACCAACAATATCTGCATGGAACCAATCCGTAGAAAATATATGAAAAACCTAAGCAGGACTCTGCTGTGACTTGTATGTCTATTAGATTTATCACATGGCTTTAAACCATACGTGTAAAGGTTCTTACCTCAAAAAAAAAATGTATTACTAGTCGAAATTTTAAAACTCATCAAATATTGATGACATCATCATTTTGTGACCTAAAAAAAAAAATGTATTACTAGTCGAAATTTTAAAACTCATCAAATTTTGATGACATCATCATTTTGTGAGTATAGCATCAAGAGAAGATTTTTAACTGTAAGTAGTTACATGGATTTCCAACTTTCAAACAACTCAAGTTCTCAAAAAATTATTTGACTGATGGTGCAGGCCCTGCTGTCAGGATTTACTGACAGTTAACAAATTAAATAAGCTACATGTATAAGCAAATCCAGTTTATGATGGACGATTTTCTTACTAATAGATATAAACTACGAATACTGCAGATCTCACATCCTGTTTTTTTTCATTGGAGTTTCACGTCACATGAACAGTCAAGGTCATTTGGCGACTTTCCAGGAAGACCCTAGGCTTATACCGTGGTAGAACCATAGACCTTCCATAAGCTAACTGGACAGCTTTCTCACAAGTTAAATTTGGTGCCTGGTGTGATTTGAACTCACAGTAGTGACAGGCAGGTGATAACAGATCAGAGACCATAACCACTCAACCATGGAGGTTCCCATCTTATAACATGTTCAGCAGATTCATGGAGCCAGTTTAACGGAGCTGCTTGAAACAAATATTAATGTTTCAAGTTTGAGAGTCCAGGATCAAAGAACATATATATGTATATAAAATGTAACAATTATAAACATACATCTGTAGGTTCAGTGAGCCAAATACCATGCAGTATTATGAAACATGATCAGTTACTTCTATGGCTGCAGATGCAGTGAACAAACCTTAGCATCTCTTTGAGAGAATTGTCCAATCTGTTCTCTGTTTTTGGCCCCATCTCTCCCTAAGATCAAAGATGTCACTTTCCGACCATTAACTGTCTGGGGTTCAATCAATGGTGTATAGGCATTTGGGTCTCTAAGGTATACTTTGAGCAAAATACAAAATTATCATGTATTTCTTTACACATTTTATCAGAATTTTTTCCAATTGCTACCCAACCTAATACTAATCAAAAGCAGAGGTGTGATTGGTTGCTGATCAGAGAGGAGGGAGTTTTTTGTCAGGGTACATAATACAACCAGTGTTTCATGATAGAATAATATGACAAAAACGAGTATCAGACATTCAACTAGCAATCATGATGCTTCTACATTTGTTCAACAAGCAGTTTCCTCATATACCCCTACCCTTCAGAGTTTCTAAACTAAGTAAAATTCCATAAAAATGACTATATTGATCATCTAATGCAGAAACATCACACCTCTGAAATTGGACTGATTAAAACAACAAGGCACTTTCTTCTACTGATGTCACATTGCACAAGAACTAAAAATGTGTAAGTGTGGAAAAAGTCCTCTGAATATAGATAAGACAAGGATTCCTTGAAAAAAACATGTATACACCTTTCCCAAAATATTACTTTCCCAAAAATTCTCCAACCCAAAGCCTACCCAACATGAAGAACCAAACAAAACACAATCAGGGAGGGTATAGCCTTGGAATGGACAGTAGCAAAGCTACAGGGTGGCCTGGGTATAAGTTTTAAGGGTCAAACCACAGATGTACTTGTGGGAACACATTTACCCTAGGGAACAAAAAAACTAGAGTTACACAAACTAAGAAAAGATGCATACAAAAATTGAAAATCATAAGATACCACAACTGACAGCAAACAGAAAGTCAAATAAATATGGTGACCAATCATATAGAAATGAAGTAATATGAGAAAATTGTAGCATGCACAAGGGCCTAGCACATTGAAGAGATGGTGTATAATAGAGTATTAAGGCTTAAAATGGCCAAACAGACCAAAACATATTAATCATATATATTTGTATATACATATATTGGTCCACCTAGAAATTTTAGGTCTTTCTACACCATCACTCCAACGTGCTTGTCTCCTGTAGGCACAGTAGCAGGGGGATAAAGTTCCATACCTTGAGTTCAAGATCTTTGTAAACTTGTGGTCTCAGTAAACTAAGCACATAGGATGCACGTGAAAATTTGTAACCTAGACCAAAAAAATAGTTTTGTTACACAATTATGAAATTATCTTCAGACTGATACACAGTTTTATTGACCAGCTTCAAAATAACATCAATTGTGAACTTTGAAAAAGTGGTACCCAGTGGTAACGTTATCATCATGACATATAACACATAATCAAATGTTGCAAAAAAGATATTTCTAATTTTTACTGGATATTAAACATTATTATACAACCAACATCCCTAGTTTATTAGAAGATAACAGGGGTTATGATATTTATATATAATAATGTAATTTCTGATCAGGAATCATTTTTACCAGGAACAATTTCCTCTGTCACAGCAGCGCCACCTATAACATGCCTACGTTCTAGAACACACACATCAAGTCCCTGTTTCTGTAGATATGCAGCCTGCAATGAGATTTAAAAATTGCATAGTTTCAATAAATTTTGCTGAATACATGTATATACTTTAAGAAAAGGGTACTTTGAAAAAAAAAACACATACAAATTATACCAATTCATACATTCATTCACACACACATTTATGATTAGAGCAGACATCTATATTTCTTTGTCATGAAACTATGTTGAAAACAATTTTAAAAATAACTGGTGTTTAAAGCTTGTGAAACTGTTTACCCTATTTGATGCCTGAAGGAACAAATTGATATTCACAATGATGAAATAATTTGATAGGCTAAAATTAAATAAGTCATGTTTACGGTTACTTGTCCATAATTTAGGCAAAGCTGGTTGCAAAACATTTCTATTTTCTTTTTTAAACATACCTTTTGTATTTTGGAGGAATGATATGTCCCCACGTATTTTTATACTTTGGATTAGAGCCAGTTGGGTAACCAGAAACACAACTTTTTTACTGGCCTTGCTGTTGTAATATACTACAAAAAATTGCCAACATTCTAAAGGATGGTTCAGGTGTAATATCAAGAGCAAAAGGAGTGCTTAACTAAGTATATGTTGCTTGACTGATCGTATGTCACTGCTTTGAATAGAGAGTTAAAGAAAATGAATATCACATTCAGCATAATTTGATCTCTTCTTTTTTTACTCTTTCTCAATATTTCCTACAATTTCTCTAATAAAAAAGAAAGCAAAAAAAGTAAGAAAAAACATGTGTATAAAGTTAATGTTGATATTTAAGTACATAAAAAAACTCACTGATTATGTATGATGAATTTTATGAACAGTTCTGTGGCAAAGTCAAAGGTATTTTCCTGACTAATAGTTCATTGCTGTTTTTGTAGTGTTTTAGGACTGTATGACCTATACCTATTTTAGTTATCTCATACCTTTGGGTAGTATAGCAAATCTCACAATGTGTGATGGATATAAATGCCATGCCTGATTTTAGACTAACAGAAATTGTAAACCTTGAAAATAAAGACAGTTTTATTACGAAAGGAATAGTTTGTCATTGATCAGAACTGAAACCTATAAAAACATAAAAGTTTTGTACTTGGAACATCTTTATGTCACAGGTGTTTATGTCCAAAGCAAATAAATTTGAGCTTGATCTTTTTTTTTGTTGCTGTTGTTTTTATTTTCACTGGAATTTAATGTCACATCAACAACTATGGCCATTTGGTGACTTTTCAGCTTTAACAGTGAAGGAAATTCACAGGTGTCCACCTTGGTAGAACCACAGACCTTCTGTAAGCAAGCTGGACGGCTTCCTCACAAGTGAATTTTTTCTGGTGCAGGTAAAATTGGGATTCAAACTCACATCAGTGAGGTGCTAGTGATTACAAGTCAGAGACTGACTTCTTGACCACAGAGGCAACCTATATCTAAGTTCGAATCTCTATTTTACGAAAAAGATTCAATTTAACTTGTATGCAAGTTGCAATATTTGGGTACTAAATCAAAGTTGAACCGGAAAAATTTCTTGAAATACTATAAAACCTCATTATCTTGAGGGGTCACCAGAACAGACTAAATGCTTAAAATAAACATGGTGCTGATATACAACAAAACATTTGTTTGTTGGTTGAAAATTACACGCAACTAATAACCAAAAAAGTTGACTGAACTTTAAAAAACTAGCAAAAGAGAAGAGAAGGGAAGTAACTCATCTAGTTTCCAAAAATGCGAAGTTATAACAGTATCAAACAATTCAGTGAAAGATCACATCTATTCAGGTTAGACATACCAGGGCGGCAGCTAGGATACATGTGTATATAAATGCTTATAGGAGCTTTAAACACGCCACAGGAAAATAACTGAACTATTAGTTTAAACAGGACGGTTATGAAAGAAATATGAAATATGGTTAATGTATATACAGTCAAACTTGAGAACATAGACCACCACAGGGACGGAATAGATGTGTACAGTTGGCCTTTATTAAGATGTTTACATGGTCTTTTGTATCAAGAAAGAGGCCACAAAAGGGGCAGTTGAGATATGCATAGTTCAGCATTTTTTTCCTTCTTTGTTTGAGTCTGGTAAACAGACACTTCCCAATTGAAAACAAAGACATTTCTTCCCAATTTCTGACCTAAAATTTCCCAAGTTTGGCATCCCATCAGGCATTTTTCCAAATGAACTGAACCCGGGCACTTTCCAAAGAACTGCAAAAACATCACTGTAGTTTAACATTTTTGATACGGACCATTCAGTCAAAAATAATCCTAAAGGGAGTTTTTGTTAATATGGTGGCTGTTGTTCACAGGGAGCTGTTCACTTGGGTTTGACTGTAACACAATTAGTGTTTATAACTAAACATGGGTAACAAAGAGCAATACATACTGAAACTAAACCATTATGTCCTGAAAGATGCAGGAACTGTAACTAGTACTCTTCAAGCTTTTCAACATGAAGAACAAAAAGGTCAGAAAATGCAAGCAAAATGTAAATCCTTCACAACTCAGTGTTCCCACTCACTTCTTAAATTGGGGGTAAGCTTACCCTTTAGGTCTGAAATCTGGGGGTAAGAGAAGTATTCTGGGGGTATGAACATTTATTTTAAAAAACATTTGTTTATGCATATATCATAATGGGTGTGTCCAGAAAAATGGTGATTCATCCCTAAACATATTCATACACATGCGACCTCACACCAGATCAAAATTATGTTGTGTGATTTCAGATTTTATTGCAGGATTTATGCAAGATTTTACATGAGTGGGAACACTGCAACTCATATATAGGATGTATTTGGATACATTATTAACAGACAGATCTGCAATTAAACATGCAAATAAGTGCATTTCTCATTATAATTAAGTGCAAATTTTACATGTAACTTTAAGGAGTTATACACAGTGATTTGTCTATTTTATTTTGTCAATAATAATACTTTAAATTTGCTTTTACATGAAACAAGTTATTGATAAATTACTCTTTTATGCTTAAGGCAATGCTTATATAAAATGAACTATTAATTATCAAATATTGTCTACATTAATTTAATAATATAGAATTGAGATTTGAGACCATACTCAAGTTTAACATCCTATAATCCCAGTCTTAAAGTCATATGGTCTTTGTTCACCTTCCAGCTGCTGATTAAACAGGCTGGACTATAATTCAAGTCCCTTTGAAAATTATTAGAAATTTAGGAGTATTAATAAAGATCGAAAGAAATAATTCATGACCAACAAGGATAACAGAAACTGGGTTATTTTACTTACCTGCACCTACAACAACAACATCATAAGAAGACTTTAACTGCGCATTGTTCAAACCAGACTGAGTGCTGTACAAACGTGACCACACAATATGATGTCTGGCAGTGGCACAGGTTCTACACAGTGCAGTTAGACTCATTTTTGCTAATATATGCAAACTCAGAAACTAACTTAGAAGCTCAAGGACATACGCTTTGTGGCATAATGATTTTCACGCTGAAATATAAATTAATTAATATATTCGATTAAAAATTAGATTTCCACTTGACATATTCAATTAATTAATTACCAGATTACAATCAGCGTTTTCTAAATGCAATTAATTGAATGAGAATGCACCAAGGGCATAACACCTCTAAATTTGAAGTATGAATCAGCAATATGCATGAACATCAAATTATTCCCCAGTCAGACAGTTATATAATTCCAGTTCAATTTTACTTGCAAATAATATTGATATGATCAGTCTGGAATGATACCTCATTTGTGCATGAGTATACATGTGTGCTTGTATATGGTGCAAAAGGACATGCTAAAATTAGCAGTTAATCAGTTTTTAAACAGCCTTTAGACATAAAAAACTGTTCATTTCTGGTAACATGCTCATTAAAATAGGGTGGGTAGGCAGGGAATTTTTTTATTATTATTCTTTAAATTAGCTGGTGAGAATAAATTTTTAAAATTTTAATTTTTAAAAGAAAGGTAATAAAATGAGACAGTGGATGTACAGTTCCTTTGGCCTAATAAAAAGTATATGTTCACAGGTAAAAAATAGGGGAGGTCGGGTAGCCAGAAACAAACAATTTTTATGCCTTATCTTAAATTCCAGAGATTTAGCAATGACAAACATTTAATATTCTGTTGATTTACAAGAAGGCAATATTTCAACTCTATCTAGAATTTACACATTGTATAATAACTGGCATAGCTATCTAGGCTTACAATACTTTCATCATATTTTAGTAGAGGGGATCAAAGTGTAGCACCATCTAAGTACCCCACCCTTAATCTACATATTTTGAAAGCAATCTAAATATACATCTATACAATAATTTCATAAAATTGAGGTAATTCAAATTTGTGGCTCAGATACAGCTATGCATATACTATAGATTTTTACAATGTGTAGAATAGGTCTTTGATATACTTGTTTATTTAACCTAGTTTTTATGTGTATGAAAGTTTATTGCATAAAATTCGCTTTTTCTATCAATTAGAAGTCGTTTACTCCCTAAGCCATCTTCAAATCTGAAAATACGATGTATTCGGTGTATCTGACTCAGTTTCTGAGAACATACCTGTTTCTATATCGAATATATACAGACAGACAGTGTCCAATGACTGGACACACTTTTACGAGTTATGACATCTTCATGTAAAAAAGTTCCAATTTAGCGGAAATTGAGCAATGCTAACAGAAAATCAAGTAAGTTAATGTATCCCTATAATCATCAAACAAACGAATAACTAACAAAATGAATATATACAGGTGTCATTTCATACACAAACTTACCTATCTAATGAAGCATAATCGCGAAATTATTCAAGCTGATCATGTGATGTATCACGTGACTATGATAAAACCGAAAGTAGGGTATAAAGACTATAAATTTTAACAATGTTCAGACTGGGTAAAAATACGTACATTCAAAATGAAAGAAAACATACAAATCACAATTAAACGAATCGACGAATCGAATATCCGTTAGAATCATAACAAGAAATATATCTGCATAAATAAACGATATTAAATAAAATAGTTCGGCTGATCGCAATGAACCAGCTATTAAACGAAAATTACTTATGGCGCGATCTGACATAAAAACAATGAATAAATTAAACATTCGTGTTTAACAAAATTTGTATACATCTTCAAGATAAAGTATTTATAATTATGCTTTTTTAGGTTTTGTACAAATCATACTGACAAGCATTTTAATTACAGTACTGAAAGCTGATGAATGCGTACCTGAGACCATTATAATGGTCTCAGTTGGTACGTATTGATAGATAGACCTAAGCTGGCGAACAGTTTTAAAACTGATAGAAAATGTAATATACTTTATTCAGACATGTGTCGATGAAGTTTCAAACAATCGTAAAATGAACAGAGAATGAATAATTGCACAGGGTAATTCTATTATTACCGTACATTGATTGTCATGTCTATAAATAGACAAATATGGTCAGTATATATTAATGTTGAGAGTTGTGCAATATTGGGTGAGCCGTGGCATAGTGGGTAATACATACATAATGTATTTCAGCTGAGACAAAAGCAGCCTGATACGTTTATCGACGGTCGATCCGTTGGTGACACCATTGTGCTAATTCGACACTCATCCTGATTTTTTTTCACACAGATTTGTCCATCCCGTTACATTTGAGTCTTGAAACTTTTTGTAGCAGAATAATCATGCATTCGATCCGTTCTAGGCTCGTGAGATCGAATCCATTACATACTTTGGGATCATATTTCATAATAAAAAATCACACATTTCTCATTTTTTAAAACTTTAATTATACACTTATGTACTATTTTCTAAAGAATTATATGTAAAAAATGTCAAAATTAGTAAAAACTTTTATAATAATACTGCATGTTATACTATATGTATTAAATACATATACTACTTCTCGTGATAAAATATCATAAAAGTTATTGGCATGATAAAAACAGTACACATACGCGTATTTCATTCATGAAATAAATACAATCAATGTTTCGGTCCGGTCTTGTCTAAATAAATAAAAGCACGAAATTAAACAGAGATGCCTGATACGAAAACTTAAAATGACGTACAAGTATTTTGATTAACATATCTGACGATAATGGCATGCGATGATTCAATTAAAATATAAATTTAAACAGGTAAATCGAAGGAGCACCCAGCAGATATAGGACAGGATAAAACGGGGATATTACTTATTTTTACCCCTGTAGGTTGACTACAAGTTTCAAGGCGATATTTTGCTCTCCATTTTTCGTATGTACTGATCTGTCTTGTGGATTTTGGGCCGGGGTAGAACTTTAGGGAAGAGTTTTTTTTTCGAAATTTCGAAACAATTGACACTAAGATTGCTTAGAATAATTTTAATTAACTCTCGAATGATTGACATTACATGTAAGTACATGTATATAATGCCTGACTCGCCATCCGTTGCAGCATTAATAGAGCATTATCGAGACCTTAAGCTTATCGTTAATTTTCACAGAATGATGATTAATTTGAATGCAGCAGAAACAAAGCGATCTATCCTGTTTACAAATTTGTTAAAGATTTTATAAAATGCATACATTGTAATAAAATGTATTCAGAATCATGTGTGTAAATGGACTAATGTACAGTAACAACTATAAATGTTCATAATGTAACCACGCATACGAAGAAGATTGTTCAGGGTTACTTATTACATCAAGAAACAAAAAATAAATGCTTGATTGTTTTCATACGTCGTCGGGTTATGTTTCAAACCTGTCATTTTTCCCATTTTGCGAAAATCACATTTGAAGTTTTGAACTGCAATCTTGTACAACAATATAATTAAAAACCGACTGACTTCTTGTGTGGTATTATTATTTTTGTTAAAATAATATTTTGTTCTCAACTAATTTGATCATATATAACGATAGTTGAAGTAATGTTTCTATTCATTATAGTTCAGTTACATGTTAGTAAAATTATCATTTTTCGTTAACAAAGAGATCTAGAAACCGAATTGACTTAAAAAAACATCAAATGAATGATTGTTTCAAATATTTCATCGATGAAAATTCAATTATACCAGTATGCGAAACCTATTCGCACCAATTGGACCAATCAAGTTCTAAATGGAAACGGCTTGGCATAAGTGCCCGACCGTGCAAATGGGTTTTCTCAGAAAGTTTTCAGTTAAAAAGAAGCATGTACTTGTGATAATATGAACACTTTGTCTAAACTTCTGTTAAGTAGTTGTGTGTTGATTAAGTACAAATGTGTTATAAAACATCTGTTTTCGGATACATAAATTGTGTACATATATATGTATATATATTTGGTTCATTCCCCTTGATACTCTTGTATCAATATAATTAAATGCATACAATATCATATTGTATTTGGCAAGGAAGACAACTCAGATATCACATACATTGTGATTATAAACTGGTTTAATATAAATAGTACATACATCACTGTTATCCCATCACTCATTACATTTCATTGTTTATCATGTCTATAAATAGACCAATATGATAACAACATATAAATCTTCAGTGTTGTGAAATATCGGGTGAGCCGTGGCACAGTGGATATATCGTCAAACCTACTTCAACTGAGCCTAAAGCAGATTGATTTCTGCCGGCGGAAATACTTCGGTTGATCCGTCGGTAGAACCACTGTGCTAACTCGATACTCATCCTTTTGATTTTTTACGTCGTCTTAAAATTAATGTTCGCGTTTGATTGATTGCTAGCATTTGCTAGGCTTGTGAGATCGAATCAACTCGGTGCTTTAGTACCTATATATATGTAGAATTTTTTTAAATAGAAAATATTTTCTAACTTATGACACACCCAATTTAACAATCTGGCTCCGTTTGTTCAGTAAAAATAGATAAGAATAAACAATCGGATTTGTTGTAACATCATTCATTTTTAGGCGAAAATGCGAGTTAAAATAAACAAAAAGTAAATTGATAATTATTTTTGATATCATTCGACAATCTTAGGCGTGAAAATTGTTTGTCTATTCCGGCGCATTTTCCCAATCCCCACCAGGCGTGCACGTGCACGAAAGGGGAATCCCCCACCAACCCCACCTCCACTCAATCCCACCCAACCTCCGCTCAATCCCGCCCAACCTCCGCTAATCCCTACCAACCTCCACTCAATCCCACCCAACCTCCGCTCTCGCAAATTTTAAAAACTTTTATAAATTTTAAAAATCCAGAATTTTAAAAATCCTGATAATTCCTAGTGGCTAACTCCTGGTGGCTTACACCTTACCAACCTCCGCCAGGCCGCCCGGCGAAAACATTTTTTTCCTAAAAACTCTTATAAATATGGGGAGAAAACCTTCTCATATTTATAAAAAAATCGAGTATTTTTCCCCTTTTTAAATCGATACACGTTCTGATTGGAACGGTTTATAATATAACCTTATGTGTCCTTTAGCGGCAAACTTAAATTCGTCGTACGTTAAAGGGTATATTCCGATCCTTGTGTCCGGCGAATTTTCGAGACGGTCCCAAAATATTTGTGTTCTTCCATCACCCAGGTCCACATGTAATAATCGTTGTTTTTCCGTCAAATTATTTTTTCTCGTATGCGTCAAATTAATGTCGAGCGTGTAAACCCCCGCCTTTTTAAGGAGCCAGTTTTCCGTGCCGTACAAATGTTCATCACCTACAATAACGGGGTATGCTACTATATTGTTATAAATAATATTTGTGTTCGGCGTTTTAACGACGGCTGATGTGAAAAAGTTGTATCGTTTATTTTTATTATTGGTGAAACAACCTGCTTATCTTCTTTTTGTTTTATATTAATTATAGTATCCGCGCAAACGTAGAGCGAAAACAAAAAGAGTATCTAATAGTTTATTTTTAAGAATTTTTATATCTGGTTCTAGTTGTAAAATTTTGGTATTATTTCCTACGACGGCTCTACCCGCATCCATCTTTATCATTTTGATGATCAGATTCAAATCTTTTTCCTCCACAAAATTTTCCAATTCTTTCTTTAAATTTTCTTTTTTTTTCTCAATATCTTCTTGTAATTTTCGCTCAATTTGGCCACCTCCATCTAACGCCCATTCTTTCTTTAGTTTATTCAGTTCTGTTTCCATTTTTTGTTCGTCAATATATCCTTCCAGATGTTCTTTTATTTCTCCACTAAGTTTTTCCCAATTTCCGTTTTTGCGCGCACTAATTCGGACTCGTCTACGTAAGTTCCTAATTCTTTTTTTAAATTGTTAACTCCCCTCCTGATATCTCCTTGTATTTTTTGTTCAACCTTACCCTCAATGGTTTCATCATCCTTCGTCCACTCCCTTTTTAGTTTATTTAGTTTCGCTTCTAATTTTAGTTCGTTGATATAACCTCTTAGATTTTCGTTTATTCTCGTTACCAAGGTTTTATCAATTTCCGTCTTTGCTCGCAGTAATTCGTCCTCATCTACGTACCTCTCCAATTCTTTCTTTAAATTTTCCACTCCTTTTTTTACATCTCCCTGTAATTTCCGTTCGATTCTGTCCTCGGTGGTTTCGTCATCCAACGTCCATTCTTTTTTTTAGGTTTTCCAGTTTGGTTTCCAAATTTCGTTCGTTGATATATTCTCTCAAGTATTCTTTTATTTTATTGACAAAAGTTTGTCCAATTTCCGTCTCTGCTTGTTCTAAGCGTAGCCGTAGTTCGTCTTCGTCTACGTACGTTTCCAACTCTGTTTTAGACTTTCTACCCCTTTTCCGATATCATCCCTCAATTTCTCTTCTATTTTATCTTCGATATCAGTCAATGAATCTTTTATATCTCTTAATTCGCGTTTTTGTTTATCTAGTCCGTAATCACGCACCATCTTGTTTCCTCGTTTTATCACAAATGCTTTGCTCACTGCATCACCTCCGTCTGTGGGAGTACCGAGATTCGTAATCTTGTTTCCAAACATATCGATTCTCCCCTTCTCAGAAAATTATTACTTATACAAGATAAAGACACGTCAGAATCTGAAACGTGTGTTTTAGGCATTCGACCAAATTTATCGACGGGCATTTTTTTAAAAACGAATTTTTTAAATCTGTCAAAAGTTTGTTCAATTCATAATATAAGTAATCATCCTCCATAAATGGGTTATAATAAAATCTTACAGGTTGGGTGTATCTTTTTTGAATACATCTACAGGATCATCAAAAAAAATGTTGATTTTTTTTTCATTATCAACAATTGATATCAATTTACCTTTAATATTTCTCACACCATCTTTTAGTCGTTTGCTTTCTAATATATACCTTACATCCTCCGTGGGCATAGTATGAGGTCCTTATCGAGGGTCACATGTGTATCTTACATTACCCATACCTAACCCTTTTACAAGCTCGTCATCTTCTGGTGATTCGGTGTGTTGCAATTAATATCAATTGTATACAATCCCGGCCTTTTAAAGTGCCAACTTTCTTTGGCCCTTCCGCCTATTTCTTGAGTATCAGGGTAATCTATAATATTATAAATCTATTTGTACTCCGTTTTATTAAAACCTTCCACGATCTGATCATAATTATAATGATTTATTCTCCAATTCTAGTTTATAGTGAAATCTTCGTACAGGTCGTATGAAAGTAAGAGCGTATTCAATTGATTGTCTTGTTTGTACCTCCGTTTCTAGTTGTTTAATTTTATCTAGTTTATAATCTCGCGCCAACCTATTATCTCATTTTATCACAAACGCTTTGGTCGCCGCGTCACTCCTATCCATCGGCGAACCGAGGATCGTAATTTTGTGTCCGAACATATTAATTTCTCCGCGCGTTACGTCCGTTTTAGGCAATCGTCCAAATTTATCGACAGGCATTTTTTAATTATTTTATCGACCTAACGTATAAAATTAAATGCCCACAAATAACTGACCCTTTCGGCTGTACTTGATCACTATTATATAAAATTTTCGGGTTTAGATAATTTATAATTTCCACGGGTGGTTGCACGCCGTAACCGTCAAAATAATATTTTTCGTTTTCTTTTTTTATCCAACAATCCCAATGCGTGCCACCGGCGTTAGAGGACCCAATTTCATCATCCGGATTTGAGGGTGATTTTTATCGAAATAACTCGTGTCAAATTTATCTTTCACGTCCGGGGCGATATCTTTATAAAAATCTTTCCTCTCAATCTCATACATCAAGCTATCCGTATCAGTAAGCAACAATTTAGCTTTTTCTCCGTATTTCGGTTTAATATACCCGTTGTGGAAATCGTACATCAGCGTTTTACCTAAATCCAAAATATACATCCCAAGGTAAATCGGCTTGTCAAACTTTAAGTTGGTCTTTTTCATATGCGCCACGATAAGATTTTCGTCGAAGATGGTATTTCCGTTAAAATTCGGTTTCGCCGCCAATTTTTTCGCCTTTATTTCGTCGGTTTCTAACTTGATATCCGTTCTATTTCTAATATTTTCCATCGTCTTACCGAAGACGGAGTTATTTATCAATTTAAAAAAGTCTTTTTCGAACTCGTTCGCACGCAGGTTCGTATTTAAATCGATATATATTTTCATCCACGCATCCTCTTCGAATTTAATTCCTCGATGAATTTTCGTAATTTTCAATCCCATTCTTTTGTACTGTTTTAAATTTACGTGATGAATGACGCATTTCTTTTTATTACGTAAATTCGGAATTAATTTGTCTACTTGATCGCTCTTCAGGTGTTATGGCGCTAAAGGGTAGTCGTTGTGTAAATCGTGTAGCTCTTTAGGGTATTTTAAATCGACTTCCAAAATGCAACCGTGGCCGTAAGAGATATTTTTCCAATCTTGTAATTCCGCGTTATCCATCCAATTAACCGACCCTTTTGATCGAATATCATCTTCTTGGCATGGATATTACGAAGCTTCCTCACGTCTTTTTCCAACACTTCTACAAATTTCCGCGCGACGTCTTCATCATCCGTTTTTGCCGCGTAGATAACTGGGTCTTTTTTGTACACGCTGTCGTCGAAACATTTTATATAATAACAAAACCCGGTCGGGGCGTGTTTGTGGTATTGTTCGTGGAGCTCTTTCCCGGGTCCGGGGCGCACGTATCAATAGGTTTTAAGAACGACTCGAAGTCCGCGTATATTATAAAAGGAACTCGCACCTGTGAAAATTTTTAAACTCGATAAACGAGTCTTTTTTCGGCATGTATTCAATCCGCATGCATTCGTTCGAATAGCAACATTTCTCGTGTTCGTTTAACGCCTCTTGGTTATTAAATGGGTTTAAGCAGTTGCGACAAATATATACTTGACTGCTGTGGCTCCTAATTTGTTTCGATGTTAAACGGCTTAAATTTTTAATAAGACAATAATGTTGTTTTTCGTCGTCACCACTAATCAACAAAAGGTCTATTATTACCCTTCTCCTAGGATTATCACTTTTTCTCAACGGGTAAACTTTACTCTCAAACCCAAACACCCAAACGGCGATACCCGGATTTTGCTTTTCAAACTTGTCAATATCGCGCAATGACACGGGATAAGAGATACCTTCCATGTTTAATTCGCCTTCTTTACTTTTTAGATCTCGATCTATACGCTCCGAGTCTCGTCCTCGTTTTTCATGTTTACGATAGCCTTCTTCTTCTCCAATACTGGCGGAAGAGGGATGTAAAAATTTCCTCTCAACGGCTCGTAAACTACCGTGTGAATTTTGAGTTTCTCGATCGAAATGAAAATCCAACCACTGCCCATAATTTGAAACGTCGCCATGTTTTCCAAGATTTTTTGCTACCATGGTATCGTACAATTCGCCCATCTGCGCGTCTCTTTGGTGGATTTAAGCGGGAGCCGGGCTCGCTTTGCGATAGCAATTTCTCTTAGTTCTCTAACAGTTGGCATTTTCTTATTGCAAGTTTTCTTTGGTCAATTTTCATTTTTTTTTAAAAAAATATATTATTCGCGGGGAGGAATAATATAATTTAATCCGAAAAGCCCGAGTCCCACAATGCTGGTGCTTTATCCGGTGGTATATCTTGTAAATTAATTTTTTCATCCATAATGCATTTTTTCTCGGGTCTTACCAGATGGTCGATGCCATCAAAACCATATTCTGAGTCTAAAGCCAAACCCACGAGAAAATCTCCGTCAATTTCAGTTATTCTTATCAATATGTAATCTATGACCAGGTCGACGTTTATTTCGCCGCAATAAAGAGAAAGCTAGACTATATCTCCAACTTTCGACTCGAAATCATCCTCTCCGACAAAAGCAAGGTCATTCTCGGGATTTTTAAAAAAAACTAAAACGCCTTAACTCGCCCACACCATCCTTCCGCAATTAACTCGTCTTCCGTCATTTCCGACAAAAGTTTGATATTGTTTTCTATTGCTTTGTATTGCTTTTTCCGCGCTCATTTTTTTCTATAACAAAATTTTCTTTAGCCTATTTTTCAATTTTGATTTCGTATTTGTTTTCCCAGATCCTTCTTTGATAAAGAAATATAATGTCCGGTGTCCGATTAATAAATTTAGCGGCTTTGTAAATTGATGGAAAGGTTAACTCTTCCTGCGTTTCAACGTCCTTCAGTATTAATCGCTTCGGATTTGTTCGGATTTTTTTAAAACTTAAATCATCCTCGGCTAACAAACCATTTTCCTTCAGTACCTCCTTGACACGCGCCTTATTCCATTTTGTATAACCTGTAATACCATTCGCGCGTAAAATTTTCTTCATTTCTCTCAATGTAGTCATTTTTTTACTCGTAAGGTTTTTGAATTTCTCTCAATTCTTTCAGAGTATTTTGCGTTGCTCAAAATCACTCGCGGGCCGCTTATCGAATGCAGGGTTTTGGGGGTGTTTATTCCCGCTGCAACGTACTGATGAATCATCTACGGTAGTAGTCAGGGTGGCTCATCCAGACGACCTTGACCTTTACGTTTTTCTCCATATTCTATATAAATCCGCCATCTTGGATTTCCAGTAAAATGAGGCGTTTTTTGAACCCGGTCGGGCGTGACGAGAGCATGGATAGCAGACGATATTTTTGCCGCTATATTTGTATTTTCCAATATGTCCGCCATACTCCACCAACAGTCCGCTACATGGGCGCCGCCATCTTTTTTAGCAGATGACAGGTTTAAGTATTTTTGTCAACGCTTCCAGTCTATACATGTTTATACTGTAATTATGAGGTAATGCGCTACAAGTCTGTACATGTTTTTGCGGCGGGTATAAAAGCCGACTTCCCGATTCTTTTCTTTTCTTGCTCTAGACAGCGGACGATACTTATCGGAAACCAATAAGCCGTTAAATAAAATCAATAGAATAGCGAAAATATCCCAATTTTACGAGGTAAGTGATTTTCGCCAAAATATTGAAGTCTAAAATCCACTCGACCAATCAGAATTCAGCGTGTTTATCTGTTAATGTACATTCACTTCAGTAGTCGTATATCCGTTGGAGAGTTAACATCGATGCTAACGGTCTTAGGTGTATTGGTTTATAAAACAGACCGAAGAGTTAAACTTTGAGGTATTGTCCTACTCGGTAAATTTCACTGTGGTGCAGACAACGGTGTGACGTACTGGTCATGTAGGCAATAGGTTAACGCTCGCTCTAGGTTTATAATATCATACGTAGATAGATCGTTTATTTCCGTTACATTTACAAATGTATGAGGACAAATATGAACATTATAACTAGAAAGATGACTGAACAGTACGCTATCCAACTCCTACTATGCATCATTAATACTTTCAAATATATACATCAAATATGTACATAAATGAAGAAGACTATAGTACAGTATATGCAGCTTTATTTCTACATAAATATTTACAACATGTACTATACAAAAAAAAAACACAAAAAAAACACCATTCAAGTCCACAACACAAATGAACAATATTAGACAAAATGTTTTAATTTATGTATTTTCTTCATCTTCGGATTCTTCTTCACTGTCTTCACCATCAGTAAATTCCATATCAAATAGATCTTGAAATGAATATTTATATTTTCTTAACACTTTCGTCACAGCTGACGTGGTATTATATCATTTTGAGATATGTTTGTCTATCTTGTCCATTATTTCCCGGTGTAACGTATTGTTTCTAAGTGGTAGAATATAATTGTCAATCAACGATGTGTACTTGTAGAAGAACTCATTCTCATTATAGGGTTGTATGCGCTCCACTGCCATTTCTTCGGCAGTGTCACTTTCTTCACCATTGTCTATAAATGTGTTGTAAATTTTATCGAACTTTTTATCGTTAGTTTCACGGGCCCTTTTCCACAATTGGACATACGCCTCATTGTCTTCAACTGCATCTTCGGTATCACTCATTTCTTCGTGTTTCCTTTTCTGCTCCCTATGTTCGGGACACCAGCCGCTTTTTACATGCCTCTGTACATCGTGAACAGTATCAAATAACTGTCCACAATCGTCGCAGGCTTAACTTTTATTTTCCATTATTTCTTCCGAAAAATTTTCTAGATTATTTTCTAGATTATTTTCTGAATTTTCTGACTTATCCTCTATTTTGTCTGGTTCTGAGTATTCCACGATGTTATCCGTTTGAATTTCAGCAGCAGAATGATTAACTTCTGGGGTATTGTCTTCTTTTATAGGTTGGGGAGGAGTCACATGACTTATGGATTCTGAATGTTTTTGACTGAAACATTTTAACCTCTGATTCTCCGGTGTAAATGGTTTTAAATCCACCAATAAATGTCCGTACGGGTACTTGGTAGCTTTGACAAATTGTTTTAAAAGTATATCACATTGCCCTGGATACATTTGCCTAGCTAGCGTCATCACTGATTGTTTGTCTACAGGGTTATTAAACAGTACCATATAATGACAGTTTCCTCTCTGTGTAGGATCTTTAGTACCAAACGAATTCTGACTGATAGAAATCACGGAGAGAGATCTGTGGTGGGAACCCTCCGTAAACAAATCTGTAATGCGTTTATCTTTGCCTGATTCAGAAAACAAATCATCCAAAATCAGTAAATTGTTCATTCGTGGATTAAAATAGTCATCGTCTTCTAGGTCAGCAGGAATTCCTTGTATGAATTCTACTCTTGGTACTACTGTATTCTGAATCACATCGTACAATGGTTGCCATCGTTTGTATAACCACACGATCCTTTGAATACCAGGCTGAATTTTAGAGCTGGATTCTGTAATAACTCTTTCACCATCGTTGTCTTCCCACAAGCTGAAAATGAAGAAAACAGATTAGTATTTATTGGATAAAATATACCACAAAATATTTTAAGAAAAAAAGGTACAAAATATGTCACTAAAATGTACTTAATTTTCAATATTTTAAGCAAAAACGTTTGTACTTCGACTCGAAAAAAAGTTAAAATTATCTATGATTTTTGTAAAACATATGGTGTTAAAATATACCAAAACTATGGGAAAAAGGTAGAAAAAATATCTATAAATTTATACCAAAAAATGTCATGAAAATTAAAGAAGTAACAAAAATAAGTTAAAATCGCCAGCATATTTCAGTGAAAAAATGGTCAAATAAATCCATACAAATGCAAAAAAAAATTGTTGTCACCGTGCTCTTGTGGTGGTGAGGGTGGGGGAGGAGGAGGAGGAGGAGGCACCCCCTGAGGAGGAGGAAGAGGAGGAGGCACCCCCTGAGGAGGAGGAGGAGGAGGCACCGACTGAGGAGCAGGAGGAGGAGGAGGCACCCTCTGAGGAGGAGGAGGAGTTCCACTCGTTTCCTTATGTATTTGTTTCCAATGTCTTGTCATATTATCTCTCCTTGTAAAATATCTAGAACAATCAGGTCACTGCGTAGAAAACATGTTGACTCTCCGATGGTTATCATACAAATGACACTAATGGCACAAAACATCATATTTTGTAGAATGCTGTTAAATTGACCAATCAAATTCCCTTATCTGGACTGTTCTACGCATGCGCGAAATATTTACTTATAAAAATTGAGATATCATTTCCAAAGTATCATTTTCAGACTCGACACCGTGCTGATCGGAAACTATCATTTGGATTATTACAGAATACGGTATGAACAACTTTAGTCTCGCCTGGATTTTTTCTAAGTCTCGCCTGGATTTTTCTTGGTCTCGCCTGGACTTTTCTTAGTCTCGCCTGACGTTTAAGTCCTCACTGGTAGTTCGTATATAACTTTGTACATCGGGTGGCATTTATAAACACATTATTTTAATGATTTATTTCAAACCTCAAGTCAAACATTTTAGCCCAGACTTTGATTTTAATTTACTGTATGTTTATATGGAATCGAGACTAATAAGACAGAAATTCATTTTCAGATGGCAACTTACCAGTGCGAAGAATGCGGGTTAAATTTCCCAAACTGAGTCAGTTATAAAACATCGTAGAACTGAAAATCACTGGAAACACCGATGTGAATCTTGTAAAAAATCATTCTCAAGGAAGGACAACCTGGAGAGGCATATGCAGAAACATAACGCTGAGATCAATCATCACTGCCCAGAGTGTTTACGAGTACTTACAAGAGAAGATAGTCTGAATGAACACCTACATCGAGAACATGGATGGCCCAAGCCGAAACGCCCTGCTGGAAACCAAAATGGTGGTGGGGCAGCGAAACGACAGAAACTGGAAAACGACCCATCAAGTTTTTATGACATTGAGAAAGTTAATGAAAAGAAGATCGAAAGATTTAGAAATACTGCTACTTACTACAAGATCAATATCAGAAACATTGAAGTTGGTGGGCTACCTAATATTCTCAAAACTTTGAAACAGATTTTCAAATCGATCATTGATCGGATAACACACATGATACCTGCCACCGAGTTGGTACGAGTGTCTATCGATAACCCAGAACTTGACTTTCCTATCACGCTTGAATTTTTGCCACGACGAGATCTAACAGTTGAAAAAATACTTTCAGAAATTGAGCGGGTTCTCCAATCATACCAGCAGTTTGTAGTTGACGAAGCTCTCCGTATTGATATTGTCCATGTTCAAAATCCCCGTGGTAAAGGACATGTAAAGAAACCGTTTGTGAATCTATCAAACTTGCTCCAAAGCAAAACAGGGTTGTGCAATTCAAAAGGTATTAGCTGAGCAACTGCATAAGAAAGCTGGGGTACCTCTACAAAAATGTGGTATAGAAGAAGTGAAGATGTTCCAGACTGTTCTACCCAACTATCAGATCCATGTGATATCAAAAGACCATTTTAACGCCATTATCTATGACGGCACGGAAGGTGGAATACCGATTTATCTCTACAATCCACGATGAACATTATGATGTCATCACAAAAATGACCGGGTTTTTGAACAGAAGCTACTTTTGCGATGTCTGCAAAAAAAGGTTACAACACAAAGGAGAGGCATATTTGTAATAACCCATGTGTATATTGTCACCACCTTCATCAATAGACGGATGAGGATTGGAAGTTCTGAGACAAATGTAACAGACATTTTAAGAACGATACTTGCTTCAAAATGCACTTGAAGACTGGCAATTCAGGCAAAAGTACATGTAGTACATATTTCAAATGCAAAACGTGTGATCAAACCGTCAATATGAATAGGCATAAAAAGCCACACGTTTGTCATGAAGTTTATTGTAAAACATGCAAGGACTTTGTTAACGATGATCATTTATGCTACATGCAGCCAATTGAGACGGAGGAAAAACAACCGAAAGTAAGAAAAAGAAAAAGAGGTCATTTCCAGTACATATTTTTTGATTTTGAATGCACACAGGATGATGTTCTTCAATGCGAACGTGGATATACTGACGGAAAAAATAGTAAATGCGGACACTGTAAGAAGTCTTGGTGTGGTACATATCAGCACATACCAAATCTCTGTGTTGTACATAAAGTGTGCAAATTGTGCTTAGATAATCCTTTTGCGAGTCATGTGGCAAGAACGAGCGGGTGTTTCACAGGCTGGAGACAAACGAACAATTTTGTAAATGGCTGTTTTCGGAGGAAAATGTGAGTGCCACGGTGATCTGTCACAATTTTAAAGGCTACGACAGTTACCCCATTCTTCAATATCTTCATGACAACTCGGTTCTACCTAAGGTGATCACAACAGGTTCTAAATACATGTCGGTCGAGGTTCCGGTCAACAAAATCCGTATAATAGACTCTCTCAACTTTGTCCCCATGGCACTAGCGAATATGCCAGAATCATTTGGTGAGACGGAGCTAGCCAAAGGCTACTTTCCTCACCTATTTAACAGTAAGGAGAACCAGGAAGTTGTTTTACCACACCTCCCAGATATACGATACTACACGCCTGATAGCATGAAACCAGAGGATAGAGCAAAGTTTGTAAAATGGTATGAAGAACATAAGAACAATGCCTTCAAATTCCAAGAAGATTTGTTGCGTTACTGTCGGTCTGATGTTGACATTTTAAGAAAATGCTGTCTGAAGTTCAGAATTTTGTTTATGAACTATACCCGCAAAGGTGACAACAAAGGCACAGACCCATTTGAAAACTGCATCACGATTGCTTCGGCATGCAACTTGGTCTTCAGAACAAATTTCCTAGAACACGAGAGTATAGCCATCATTCCACCTCACGGGTATAGACCTGAAGAAAAACAATCAGCAAAGGCATATCAATGGTTAGCGTACGTGTCTCATTCAACAAAAATTAATATTCAACACAGAAGAAACTATGGGGAGAAACACAGTGGTCAATGTAAAATTGACGGCTACTATGAATTAAATGGGGAAAAGGTTGCCATGGAATTTCACGGTTGCTTCTGGCATGGGTGTCCTAAATGTTTCTCAAGGTCTAAATTTAACCCAGTGAATAACATGAGCATGGGCGAATTGTATGCAATGACTATGGAAAAGAAACAGTTCATTAAGTCACAAGGTTACACATATGAATGTAAATGGGAGTGTGACTTTAAGAGGGAGATTGAGAACGATCCTGATATGAAACAGTATGTTGACAGTCTTGAAATCGTCAGCCCTTTAGAACCACGTGAAGCCTTCTTTGGTGGTCGAACTGAAGCGTTCTCATTGTACACCGACGCTACCACAGACAATCACATAAAATAATATGATGTCACCTCGCTCTACCCATGGGTAAACAAGACGGGGAAGGTGCCTGTTGGGCACCCACAGATCATAACGGAAACCTTCCAAGACATCAGTCGCTATGAGGGTCTTATCAAATGTAAAGTGTTGCCGCCGAACGGTTTGTACATACCTGTACTACCAATAAAGTGCAACGGGAAGCTTATGTTTAGTCTATGTCATGCCTGCACAATGAACTTCCAGCAAGGACCATGCAAGCACAGCGATTCAGAGCGAGCCTTTATTGGAACCTGAGTGACAGATGAAATAAAAGAAGTTTTAGCTCAAGGATACACCATACAAAACATATATGAAGTGTGGCATTTCAACAATATATCCCAGTACGATCCAAGCACAAAAACAGGCTGTCTCTTCGCCGGGTATGTGAACAATTTTCTTAAGGTAAAACAAGAAGCCAGTGGCTGGCCAGACTGGTGTCAGTCAGAAGAGCAGAAGCGAATCTATATTGAACAATACATGGAAAAGGAGGGTGTCTTGCTTTCTTACGATAACATTGAGAAAAATCCCGGTCTCAGGTCACTAGCCACACTGATGCTCAATTCTTTCTGGGGAAAATTTGGTCAACGAACAAATCTGGCTCAAAGATCCATCATATCCGATCCAGCAGAATAGTTCAATATGATGACGTCAGACCAACAAAAGGTGAAAAACGTTCATTTTGTTAATGAGGAGACGGTCCACTTAGATTGGGTGTACAATGAGGAGTTTGTAGAAGCATCTTCCAGAACCAATGTGGTCATTGCTGCCTACACCACAGCCCAGGCCCGCCTAAAATTGTACAGCTATTTGAAGAATTTAGGAAAACGAGTCATTTACTGTGACACTGATTCCGTTGTGTTCACAACAGCTCCAGGGCAATGGGAACCAATCCTGGGAGACTACTTGGGCGATCTGACAGATGAAACCCCTGGCAATAACATCTCGCATTTCATCACAGGAGGTCCTAAGAATTATGCTTATAAACTTGCTACACCAAACAAAACGGAACAAACGTCAATTTGTAAAGTACGAGGTATTACGTTGAATTTCAAAAACTCTATTGACATTAATTTTGATACAGTGAGGGATATGGTAAAAGGAAAGGTTGACGAGTGTGTGACTATTGTAGATGAACACAAGATTGTTAGAAATCCCTCTAACGGACATATACTGACTAAACGTGAAAAGAAAGATTATAAAATCGTGTTTGACAAACGCGTGATAACAGATGACTATCACACAGTGCCCTACGGGATGTAAATACATATTGTTAATAAAAACTGTACAAATATTTATATACCTATATACAGATGAAATTGAATATGTTATGTTGTAAAAGTATGTATGCAATTAGCTCTAGAAATTGCATTTTCATGTAAGATCTGATGTTCATAAATAAAACGGTATAAATGTAATAAATTTTGTTTTTATTCATAGTATTAACTAATTTCGGTTATTTCCTATACATACTTAGCATTCATCTTACTAACGGACATGGACCATTCGACTTTGTTGGTTCAAAAGGAAATCAATAGATAAACAGTTATTGGCCCAAGTTGACAATATACAAGGAACGAGACGTCTTTACTAACTGCGCAGACCCAATCTGTAGTGACTATCAGAAGAAAGATTATAAGACCAATATTATGGCGTCTGCTACTTCGTCTGCGACAGTCCGGTCTAAAAATAGATTCTGGAAATATCCAATATTGCACAACAAGGTGAAATGCCGTCACGCCCGACCGGGTTCAAAAAACGCCTCATTTTACTGGAAATCCAAGATGGCGGATATATATAGAATATAGAGGAAAGGTCGTCTGGATGAGCCATCCTGACTACTTACGGTAATATTGCATTGACGAAAATCATTTTCAACCGGTTGTCAAATGTGGGGTTTTGCGGGAGTTTAATTCCCGTATAATCTTGTTTTTTTCTGCCATTTTAAATTATAAAAGATATCCATAAATCACATTCATTTTATTTCCGTCAGACGCAAAATTGAGCAATCAGTCGCTGATTACGACGGCGAAGGCTTCCGTGCCTGCGGGGACGTAGGCGTTAAATTGCGCCTTGATTTGGATGTCAGTGACGGAATATTTCATTCTTTCGCTCTATTTGCTGACGTCAAACACGAGGTGGGAAAAATGGCTTTGTAATCGTACGGCGAAATATTGGGGTTGGATATTAATTCGTCCATCCCGTAAAATTTGGACCTAAATTAGGCGGCATCCCGGTAAGCGCGAGAAAATTTATATAGCGTGAAATCGGGTTGATAATCCACTTCGGGGTATCTGTCAGAATTTAGCATTACGTACATATTTTTAAGAGGGCGGGGTTCCTTTCCAGGTTGCCGTCTTTTTCGGTTTGAAAACCTACGATAATCCAACGAGTTTTTTCGGGACTCGACTTAACGGAAAGTCGCCGCGTGAAACTTGTAGATTGCGGAACCGTGATAGAATCACATTGTCTCATTCGGTAACCTACGGGGAGGTTGGTCTTATCCTCAATCATCTTATACAATTGAAACTTCTCGGCGTCAGCGGGTGGAATAAACCAAGACACCTGGCTGAGATTCACTCTCCCGGCATCCGCAGCATTAGCTCTAAAGATGGCGTCATCGTCAGTGAGAGTTTGTTTCATGCTGTATAAAATTTTATCGTAATCTTCGCAAAATCCGATAATGTGTTTTAACGGAACTCTAAAACTAAACGAGCCTTTTGGATCGGGGTATACAATCATATATTCTTGGCGAACTTTAAATCCGGTATTAATGCCAACAAATGAGGTATTATATGGCCATTTTCGGACCAAACACTTTTTCACCCAAAAATCGCGTCACGAGGGGGTACGGTAGAATTGTTGAAATTTTGTGAAAAATAAATTTCTCCCAAATTTTGCTCATTTTTGCAGGAATTCATCTTTGATCTATGTCCTAGAGTGTAATTGCTTTCAACATCGCAAATCTTACCGGAAACTAAAGTTAGAGGACAAAAGTCGCAAAAAATTGGTACATACCTCTCGACGGATTGTTCCACTCAGAGTGCTTCATAGGTCACTGAAATGCAAAGTTATATTATATTTTCTGATTCCTCTCAAAAATACCAACAAAATGAGGTATCACATGGCCATTTTCGGACCGAACACTTTTTCACCCAAAAATCGCGTAACGAGGGGGTACGGTAGAATTGTTGAAATTTTGTGAAAAATAAATTTCTCCCAAATTTTGCTCATTTTTGCAGGAATTCATCTTTGATCTATGTCCTAGAGTGTAATTGCTTTCAACATCGCAAATCTTACCGGAAACTAAAGTTAGAGGACAAAAGTCGCAAAAAATTGGTACATACCTCTCGACGGATTGTTCCACTCAGAGTGCTTCATAGGTCACTGAAATGCAAAGTTATATTATATTTTCTTATTCCTCTCAAAAATACCAACAAAATGAGGTATCACATGGCCATTTTCGGACCAAACACTTTTTCACCCAAAAATCGCGTCACGAGGGGGTACGGTAGAATTGTTGAAATTTTGTGAAAAATAAATTTCTCCCAAATTTTGCTCATTTTTGCAGGAATTCATCTTTGATCTATGTCCTAGAGTGTAATTGCTTTCAACATCGCAAATCTTACCGGAAACTAAAGTTAGAGGACAAAAGTCGCAAAAAATTGGTACATACCTCTCGACGGATTGTTCCACTCAGAGTGCTTCATAGGTCACTGAAATGCAAAGTTATATTATATTTTCTGATTCCTCTCAAAAATACCAACAAAATGAGGTATCACATGGCCATTTTCGGACCAAACACTTTTTCACCCAAAAATCGCCTCACGAGGGGGTACGGTAGAATTGTTGAAATTTTGTGAAAAATAAATTTCTCCCAAATTTTGCTCATTTTTGCAGGAATTCATCTTTGATCTATGTCCTAGAGTGTAATTGCTTTCAACATCGCAAATCTTACCGGAAACTAAAGTTAGAGGACAAAAGTCGCAAAAAATTGGTACATACCTCTCGACGGATTGTTCCACTCAGAGTGCTTCATAGGTCACTGAAATGCAAAGTTATATTATATTTTCTGATTCCTCTCAAAAATACCAACAAAATGAGGTATCACATGGCCATTTTCGGACCAAACACTTTTTCACCCAAAAATCGCCTCACGAGGGGGTACGGTAGAATTGTTGAAATTTTGTGAAAAATAAATTTCTCCCAAATTTTGCTCATTTTTGCAGGAATTCATCTTTGATCTATGTCCTAGAGTGTAATTGCTTTCAACATCGCAAATCTTACCGGAAACTAAAGTTAGAGGACAAAAGTCGCAAAAAATTGGTACATACCTCTCGACGGATTGTTCCACTCAGAGTGCTTCATAGGTCACTGAAATGCAAAGTTATATATATTTTCTTATTCCTCTCAAAAATACCAACAAAATGAGGTATCACATGGCCATTTTCGGACCAAACACTTTTTCACCCAAAAATCGCGTCACGAGGGGGTACGGTAGAATTGTTGAAATTTTGTGAAAAATAAATTTCTCCCAAATTTTGCTCATTTTTGCAGGAATTCATCTTTGATCTATGTCCTAGAGTGTAATTGCTTTCAACATAGCAAATCTTACCGGAAACTAAAGTTAGAGGACAAAAGTCGCAAAAAATTGGTACATACCTCTCGACGGATTGTTCCACCCAGAGTGCTTCATAGGTCACTGAAATGCAAAGTTATATATATTTTCTTATTCCTCTCAAAAATACCAACAAAATGAGGTATCACATGGCCATTTTCGGACCAAACACTTTTTCACCCAAAAATCGCGTAACGAGGGGGTACGGTAGAATTGTTGAAATTTTGTGAAAAATAAATTTCTCCCAAATTTTGCTCATTTTTGCAGGAATTCATCTTTGATCTATGTCCTAGAGTGTAATTGCTTTCAACATCGCAAATCTTACCGGAAACTAAAGTTAGAGGACAAAAGTCGCAAAAAATTGGTACATACCTCTCGACGGATTGTTCCACCCAGCGTGCTTCATAGGTCACTGAAATGCAAAGTTATATATATTTTCTTATTCCTCTCAAAAATACCAACAAAATGAGGTATCACATGGCCATTTTCGGACCAAACACTTTTTCACCCAAAAATCGCGTCACGAGGGGGTACGGTAGAATTGTTGAAATTTTGTGAAAAATAAATTTCTCCCAAATTTTGCTCATTTTTGCAGGAATTCATCTTTGATCTATGTCCTAGAGTGTAATTGCTTTCAACATCGCAAATCTTACCGGAAACTAAAGTTAGAGGACAAAAGTCGCAAAAAATTGGTACATACCTCTCGACGGATTGTTCCACCCAGAGTGCTTCATAGGTCACTGAAATGCAAAGTTATATATATTTTCTTATTCCTCTCAAAAATACCAACAAAATGAGGTATCACATGGCCAATTTCGGACCAAACACTTTTTCACCCAAAAATCGCGTAACGAGGGGGTACGGTAGAAAAGTTGAAATTTTGTGAAAAATAATTTCTCCAAAATGTTGCTTATTTTTGCAGGAGTTCATCTTTGATCTATGTCCTAGAGTGTAATTGCTTTCAACATCGCAAATCTTACCGGAAACTAAAGTTAGAGGACAAAAGTTGCAAAAAATTGGTACATACCTCTCGACGGATTGTTCCACTCAGAGTGCTTCATAGGTCACTGAAATGCAAAGTTATATTATATTTTCTGATTCCTCTCAAAAATACCAACAAAATGAGGTTGGCCATTTTCGGACCAAACACTTTTTCACCCAAAAATCGCGTCACGAGGGGGTACGGTAGAATTGTTGAAATTTTGTGAAAATAAATTTCTCCCAAATTTTGCTCATTTTTGCAGGAATTCATCTTTGATCTATGTCCTAGAGTGTAATTGCTTTCAACATCGCAAATCTTACCGGAAACTAAAGTTAGAGGACAAAAGTTGCAAAAAATTGGTACATACCTCTCGACGGATTGTTCCACTCAGAGTGCTTCATAGGTCACTGAAATGCAAAGTTATATTATATTTTCTGATTCCTCTCAAAAATACCAACAAATTGAGGTATCACATGGCCATTTTCGGACCAAACACTTTTTCACCCAAAAATCGCCTCACGAGGGGGTACGGTAGAATTGTTGAAATTTTGTGAAAAATAAATTTCTCCCAAATTTTGCTCATTTTTGCGGGAATTCATCTTTGATCTATGTCCCCATAGAGTGTAATTGCTTTCAACATCGCAAATCTTACCGGAAACTAAAGTTAGAGGACAAAAAGTCGCAAAAAATTGGTACATACCTCTCGACGGATTGTTCCACTCAGAGTGCTTCATAGGTCACTGAAATGCAGGGATTATATTATATTTTCTGATTCCTCTCAAAATACCAACAAAATGAGATCACATGGCCATTTTCGGACCAAACACTTTTCACCCAAAAAATCGCGTCACGAGAATTTACGGTAGAATTGTTGAAATTTTGTGAAAAATAAATTTCTCCCAAATTTTGCTCATTTTGCAGGAATTCATCTTTGATCTATGTCCTAGAGTGTAATTGCTCAGCATCGCAAATCTTACCTACGGTAGAATTTATTTGAAATTTGTGAAAAATAAATTTCTCCCAAATTTTGCTCATTTTTGCAGGAATTCATCTTTGATCTATGTCCTAGAGTGTAATTGCTTTCAACATCGCAAATCTTACCGGAAACTAAGTTAGAGGACAAAAGTCGCAAAAAATTGGTACATCTCGACGGATTGTTCCACCCAGAGTGCTTCATAGGTCACTGAAATGCAAAGTTATATATATTTTCTTATTCCTCTCAAAATTACCAACAAAATGAGGTATCACATGGCCATTTTCGGACCAAACACTTTTTCACCCAAAAATCGCGTCACGAGGGTGTACGGTAGAATTGTTGAAATTTTGTGAAAAATAAATTTCTCCCAAATTTTGCTCATTTTTGCAGGAATTCATCTTTGATCTATGTCCTAGAGTGTAAATGCTTTCAACATCGCAAATCTTACCGGAAACTAAAGTTAGAGGACAAAAGTTGCAAAAAATTGGTACATACCTCTCGACGGATTGTTCCACTCAGAGTGCTTCATAGGTCACTGAAATGCAAAGTTATATTATATTTTCTGATTCCTCTCAAAAATACCAACAAAATGAGGTATCACATGGCCATTTTCGGACCAAACACTTTTTCACCCAAAAATCGCGTCACGAGGGGGTACGGTAGAATTGTTGAAATTTTGTGAAAATAAATTTCTCCCAAATTTTGCTCATTTTTGCAGGAATTCATCTTTGATCTATGTCCTAGAGTGTAATTGCTTTCAACATCGCAAATCTTACCGGAAACTAAAGTTAGAGGACAAAAGTCGCAAAAAATTGGTACATACCTCTCGACGGATTGTTCCACTCAGAGTGCTTCATAGGTCACTGAAATGCAAAGTTATATATATTTTCTTATTCCTCTCAAAAATACCAACAAAATGAGGTATCACATGGCCAGTTTCGGACCGAACACTTTTTCACCCAAAAATCGCGTCACGAGGGGGTACGGTAGAATTGTTGAAATTTTGTGAAAAATAAATTTCTCCCAAATTTGCTCATTTTTGCAGGAATTCATCTTTGATCTATGTCCTAGAGTGTAATTGCTTTCAACATCGCAAATCTTACCGGAAACTAAAGTTAGAGGACAAAAGTCGCAAAAAATTGGTACATACCTCTCGACGGATTGTTCCACTCAGAGTGCTTCATAGGTCACTGAAATGCAAAGTTATATTATATTTTCTGATTCCTCTCAAAAATACCAACAAAATGAGGTATCACATGGCCATTTTCGGACCAAACACTTTTTCACCCAAAAATCGCGTAACGAGGGGGTACGGTAGAATTGTTGAAATTTTGTGAAAAATAAATTTCTCCCAAATTTTGCTCATTTTTGCAGGAATTCATCTTTGATCTATGTCCTAGAGTGTAATTGCTTTCAACATCGCAAATCTTACCGGAAACTAAAGTTAGAGGACAAAAGTCGCAAAAATTGGTACATACCTCTCGACGGATTGTTCCACGCAGAGTGCTTCATAGGTCACTGAAATGCAAAGTTATATATATTTTCTTATTCCTCTCAAAATTACCAACAAAATGAGGTATCACATGGCCATTTTCGGACCAAACACTTTTTCACCCAAAAATCGCAACGAGGGGGTACGGTAGAATTGTTGAAATTTTGTGAAAATAAATTTCTCCCAAATTTTGCTCATTTTTGCAGGAATTCATCTTTGATCTATGTCCTAGAGTGTAATTGCTTTCAACATCGCAAATCTTACCGGAAACTAAAGTTAGAGGACAAAAGTCGCAAAAAATTGGTACATACCTCTCGACGGATTGTTCCACCCAGAGTGCTTCATAGGTCACTGAAATGCAAAGTTATATATATTTTCTTATTCCTCTCAAAAATACCAACAAAATGAGGTATCACATGGCCATTTTCGGACCAAACACTTTTTCACCCAAAAATCGCCTCACGAGGGGGTACGGTAGAATTGTTGAAATTTTGTGAAAAATAAATTTCTCCCAAATTTTGCTCATTTTTGCAGGAATCCATCTTTGATCTATGTCCTAGAGTGTAATTGCTTTCAACATCGCAAATCTTACCGGAAACTAAAGTTAGAGGACAAAAGTCGCAAAAAATTGGTACATACCTCTCGACGGATTGTTCCACCCAGAGTGCTTCATAGGTCACTGAAATGCAAAGTTATATTATATTTTCTTATTCCTCTCAAAAATACCAACAAAATGAGGTATCACATGGCCATTTTCGGACCAAACACTTTTTCACCCAAAAATCGC